>KN887744.1:55624-71200 GCA_000934455.1 Apostichopus parvimensis | reverse complement strand
CATGTCGGAACCACAGTTTGTATCTAATATTAGAAGGACTGGAAAGTTCATTAAGTCAAGTACTTATTTTGACAGCTTTCCCTGTGTTTATTTGTCAAACTTTGTTTTCTCAAAACTTGATGAATAATATCTTGGTCAGTCTTAGCTTCCTGATACTCAAATCGTGTGAGAACACGAAAGACAGTTTCATGTTGATATATCTATAATTCCGATTCTACTGTCGGTGTTCAATTTCCTTTGAAGGATGTGAAAACTTCCCCATACTTAGTCACTGTGTTCATTGCAGATATATATTTTTAGCATTACAGTTATTAAAACAGGAAATGTACAAAATTTCCTTTTTCTGTGTCAGGTAACTAATGTATCCTTGCTTTAAAAGGTTATTAGTTTGTTGTACCTATTGTTGACACTCCCTGTTTATCCTGTACAATGGCTATATGCAACCTTATAATAATTTTGTCTAATATCTCATTTCAGTAAAATTGCTACACAGATGAAAGCTTTCTGTTTTGCAACATTTTATGATTTTCTAACCTTACCCTTCTTGAGTACTCGTATATACAGTTGTCTAGTGATTTGTTACAGAGGAATCATTTTCGTTTTTCAGTGAATGTCAAATTAGCCATTGAGCTAAGCATAGAAATCAAAAGGTTGCTTTCTTTTTCCTTCAACTTTTATTACATGCATGTACCTCATATACTTGGTGGAGGTCATAGGTCAAAAGTTTGAAATTGCACTAGAGATATCTCAATGTTGAGCTGATACTTCATAAATGGCACAAAACAAGAACGATATTGTTTTTGGTGAAGGTCAAAGGTCATATGAAGATATATACTATAACATCATGACTCTTTTGGACACCTTGACATGTTCAATAACTTTGGAATGATGCTGGACAGTGTCAACACCCTGGTTTAGGTTTTTTTGTTTCTATTTGACTTTGCTGGGGAAGGCATAGAGAAGTGGATCGAGACAATCCCATTGTTCGCTGCTAGTCATGGTGATAAAGGGTATGTGGTTCTCATCCCAAGGAGAGGGGAGGGGGGTGGGTTGGGATGGAAGGGGAGGGTAGGGATTATTCCTGGTATTGTTCCACTGTCCTTCACTTGTTAGCCTGTCAGTACCAATGGTGACCAACCTGGTCATATTTGTTGATCTTGTTTTTTTTTGTTTATTAAACACCAGGTGATTGGTATATTTGCTGGTTTTGGCATATTACTACTCCTAGCTTCACCATTCCTTCTACTCATTGCACCTTGTATCCTCTGCTGTAAATGCAACCTCTGTCACTGCCGAGACGAAGACGATAATCTACCAACGTGAGGTTCCGCCCTAGGGTGGGGATCTGCCCCCCGCCCCCAAGGTTTGGTGATGGGTATCATACATATGTAAGTGCATGAACCATCTATGGTAGTTATTCATTTATTCATTTGTAATATCACTTCTTGTACAGTAAGTTGTAGAAACGTTTATGAACATTTGCATGTAAATGCTGGTCATCTGAAGGTCACTTTTGAGTAATAAATCAGAGTTGCTTATTACCGATACATCCACACACAACTGTTGGTTATCTGGGCTACCCTGGACACACTATTTTCATGGTCATATAGGGAGAATGAATTCAGTGTCATTTTCTGTAGTTTTTTAGATATTCTTTTGTATTCATCAACATATGCATATTCACAACTGGTTATGACATCATAACAAACTATACCAGTCAAAAAGTGATGATGATAAAAAGTTACTTGAAAATGTCTCCAACATTTGGTTTTATCTGATAAAAAAAAAACAGATATATGATCAATTGAACCAATATTCTACCATTACAAAATACTGAACAGTGGATTGGATTAATTATGATAATTTCATCAATGATAGTTTTGCATCATGGGTGTGTGGGTATCTCGAGGATTCACATATAACACTCTTGCATGTCCTTTGTGAGTGGTCGTCTGACCGGAGAACTAACCGTGGAACGGAGCAATGGGGATTCCTGAGCGGGAGGAACAATACCTTGAAATGTACAGTTTGCTTATTGGATTATCTCTCTCTGAATGATCCAACTGGGACTACATGCACTGAGTAGAATGTGGAAGGAAAATTCTTTTCCCAATACGTTTCCTTATCCATGTGCCTAATTTAATTTCAGCTCATTAACATATTAAGGATGACATGAGCCTATTTATTTATTTATGTATTTTGTGAT
Organism: Apostichopus parvimensis; assembly: GCA_000934455.1. Lineage (NCBI taxonomy): Eukaryota > Metazoa > Echinodermata > Holothuroidea > Aspidochirotida > Stichopodidae > Apostichopus > Apostichopus parvimensis. The sequence continues at coordinate 68,994 of KN887744.1, read as the reverse complement.
CATACTTGGTTTTGTTAACCTTTTCCATTTTTTTCACATTTTCAGGTGATTGCAAGCTTAGCTTGCGTAGGACTCTTCATCCTTCTGGCATCACCGCTGCTCCTGCTGGTCGTCCCCTGCATCTTCTGTAGTAACGGATGCGGGGATGAAGAAGAGGAACTGGATTAATGCACTGGCTTGAAAAATGGAATTGCCTTAGGTGCCATCAGAAGGGGTGGCCACCTCGTTGTTAGTTCAAATTCGGCTCCCACCTGGAGAAGTGGTAGATGCCTCGAGTAGTTTTGTCGAAGGAAACCTTTTTATGAACTTGGTGAAAGTACCAAGAGTGATCAACAGTATGAATAAGAGGGTGAAAAAGTGGGTTGGAGCTTGTAGGCAAAAGGAAGAGTGAATGTGGAAACTCATTGGTGTAAAGGAAGAGGTTATTTTGGTTGTATGGGACAGAATTGGTCAGTTCACTTGCCAGGGTCATTTTGTCCTCTTTCAAATTCAGCCAGAAATTCCCTAATTTTGTTTCATACATGGCCAGATTTGAAAAAAAATGAAGCCTTGTATTACAAGAAATTTCACAGAAGTGTACGTTGTGTTTTTCCAAGTACGTTTGCATGAAGCTTTCAAAGTATTTTATAAGGGCCTAGCAACTTTGCACACCAAAAAATGATATTAAAGTTAACATATATCAGTAAAGAGAGACCAAACTAGAATCAACACTCGTCAATAAGAACTTTGGCAATAATTATATAGACAATTGTCAGTAGCCAGAAAATAAGCTGCCTTATTGGTAACAGTTTTCTGTAGCAAAGTCTATTTTTGTTCCACTCTAAATCAGTAATTCTGTGGTAGTAATGTACATGAAGCAGTTTTGAAACTCTGGATATGTAACATGGCCATTTGGAATTTTGATGGAGGTTAGCAGATCCAGATTTCAATAATTTTTATGGTTTTTAGTTGGAATAGCAAATGGTCATTCTGCCATTGTTGGGCAGGTTAAACCCTGTTTTTGTATTTTCTTTTTATAAATGCATTGTTTTCAGCAATCTGGTTGAAAACAGTTTGCTCTGTAGAATAGTGAACATCATCAAATGCTGAAAACATTAGAGAAATTTGAAGTATTTGCAGTAGGTCGGTCTTATTAATTTCATGGCAGCTTCTTCAGTTGGAAAGTTTCATTTCTGATTGCCTGATCAGTTGGAAGGCTTTAATATGTTTACTGTATATTTTCTGCTTGTTCCATTAGCAAGTTTTTTTTTTCTCTTTAGAGACTGCTCGTTTCCTTTGGTATTCTTTATCCTTGTTCTATCAGCTCATTTTCGACCAGGCAGATCGAATATTTCCTAATTTGTTTTTCTGGAAGATTTTTAATACATAAATTAAATGGATAAATTAAAATGGATAAACTTATTCAGACTTATAATTCCCATCGGCGATTTGCGTTTCCCGATTAAGTTCCATTGCCTTAAATTTTGTAAAATAAATAAATATTTTTGAATAAATTTGGTTAAAGTAGTATTGTATCTGGCAACAATGTAGATGCAGCTATTTATTACATTATAAGGAGTTATCATCAAGCATGGATAAGGTTTATGGAGGGCCCAAATTTTTGAAGTATTAAAAGAAATCAAAGTGAAGCTCGTGTGTATGAATTTCTGGCCTGATTAGCATCCAATTTGTTGATTGAGTGACTCTTTCAGCAACTACTGTATCTCAGTATATTGTAATGTAGGCTAGGTTTTCGTTACTGATAGCCCTGTTAAAAGTGGATATTCACACATAGCACACGGTACAAAGGTTTTAACATTCGCAATGGTCGAGGACACTTTTAAGAGACATTGGGGTTCTTAAAACTTGTAAATCCAACAATATATTCCCTCCATCTTAAAGTACAAAATGGTTGAATTTTCTGATAGAGCTCACAGCCTGTTGGTATTGTATTTTTGTTGTATATATTAAAAGAGTACATTTTGTAGATAGTCAAGTGCAATTGGATTAGAGACTTTAGTATTCCAGGTGTCGGTTGTCAATTTTTTTTATAAAGTGTATGGTACAATAAAGGACCACAGCTCTGTACATGGTACTATGTAGTTTTGATTGTAATTTTCAACGAAAACCTAAATGATGGTATCTAAATTTAATTAAAATGAATGGTATTTGGTAATTTGTCAGTGCACAATATCATGTTCTGAGAAATACTACTTCCATACCACTAACCCTGGAGGTAAGACACCACATTGCATTTAAGCACCACCTGTCTGTGCTCTGAAACTTCATTCCCCATATCTTTGAAATGGACTCTTCAAAGGTGGGTTAAATATCTAAACAAAAGTTGTATATGTTCTTAGACCAATTGTGAATGTTACAGGAAGATTTCCGAGTGGTGGTCTAAAGTTTCCATAATCAAAAACAAATAAACAAGTGCATTTTACTAAAAATGTTTTATTTACTCTATTCACTATGTACACACCAAAAATTTAAAAAGTAAGATATTAAAGTATGAAATAGCAGAGCATTAGTGCATCCCATTAGAAGGAAAGAAAAGAGAATTATGACCAAAGTTTACATCACCAGTAAAGCATTACTAGTAATATGCACATTGGCTATCATGAAGTGATAGAACAGTAAGAGTCAGATTGATGAAATTGCTAATTTGTATAGAGGTATTTTATAGAATAATAGATTATAAAAGTTATCAAACAATTTTGGTTTCGGCCCCCGGACAGAAAATAAGAACCCTGTAAACCTTCAAGGTCTGACTTAAGGATCTCATTTCTAATACCATAGATAGATGTTAAGTAAGATTCAGAAAGCAACTACAAATGTTTTAAAAACAGGGTTTAAAAGCTACTGCATGTTAAAAAAAAAATTCAATTTGGAAAATGTTCTTCCATATTGCATCATCTCATTCCAGGCATCCTATTCAGTTTGTATCGTTCCTCGTCCTGAACTGTCCGTCCATCACTAACTTACAGATCATTTCCATTCATGATGGTATCACAAAATGTAGGCAGGGTCCGCCCAGTGGCTCTCTCTGAATGGCAATGGTTCCATACAGTACACATTGAATACAACCTAAACCACTCGTATATCCCATTTACCATTGATATGAAAGTAAAATTTCAGTGGATGGCGATTTAACCCCACCATGGGAATCATAGATGCTGTTAATGAAGGTTTTGTGCTTTCCGATCGATTCACCTTTACTGAACACCTCTTTGTCACATTGTTCTTAAAAATCTGCTTCTAAGCTGAAGACCTGATCTTCTTTGTTCGACATGATGCCTGCTTTTTGATATTCACCTACTCTCTTCTCAAAGAAATTAGTTTTGCCCTCCAGTGAAATGTTCTCCATGAAATCAAAAGGATTACTAACCTTCCATTCCTGGAAATACAAGAAAAAAAGAAAACAGAGGTAATATATATGAAAAGGGATGGAAATAAGGTTTCCAGGACCAGGGGCAACCAACTGTGGACCAAGGTTAACAGGCCTTTTCATGAAAGTGCCACTTTAGGGAATAATTTGTCACTAAGTTGAATCTATCCTTTAAGATCTAGGTGTTAAAAATATGTTCTCCCAGGGATCTAAGGAATTAGTTTGGCAAATTATGGCGACTTGTGAGGATCAAATTCAATTCGTCTATGTACAGAAAGATTACAAGTAGGCAAAACCGAATACAGAAAACAATGGCAGTATTGAAGCCACTGTTATAAAATCTTTCTAATTTATTCAAACATTGCTTTTTCGATATTTACTTCTTTTTTTTACTGGTACTGGTTCTTCTTACAATGTGAGACAAGTAAATGACCCTCACCTTAGTGCAGCCCAGTTCTAGTAAGAGCCGGTCAGCGACAAATTCGATGTACTGTTTCATCAGCTGGCAGTTCATACCGATGAGAGAGACCGGAAGTGCATCCGTTAGAAATTCCTGCTCTATTGCCACGGCTTCTTTGATTATCTCCTTGACGCGCTGCTCAGAGGGCTTGTAGGTAAGATGGCTGAACATGAGACATGCAAAGTCACAATGAAGACCCTGAAGAAAGAAAAACAGTAAATTGAGGTTATAAGCAGCAATTAAAAATTGTGATTAACATTAATGGAAAGACTTTTGTAATTCATTTGTCTGCCCTTCTTTTGGCAAACAATACTTTTTTAACTAATTTTAACAAAAAAAATTTTTTACAGCACAAGTAGGGAAGGAATTGCGTTTTAAATTCCAAGTTAATATGAATACTAATTATCCTGTTTCTTCAATTTCAAAGTAGGCTAGGCACTGGTTACAACCAAAGATGTTAAATGTAATAAAACAAGTTTTAATGTAATATTGGGGCATTAGACATTTGATTAAGCTGAATTTCTTTATTGAGCAGGATAGCACAAGGTAAGTGTAAAAATCCAGCTCACCTCATCCCTGCTAATGAGTTCGTTAGAGAATGTAAGGCCTGGCATTAATCCACGTTTCTTGAGCCAGAAGATTGCAGCAAATGATCCTGAGAAAAAGATGCCCTCGACAGCGGCAAAGGCTACCACACGTTCGCTGTACCTGGCTACTTTGTGGTCGATCCACTTCAGCGCCCAGTCAGCCTTCTTCTTTACAGCTGGTATGGTTTCGATGGCGTTGAATAATTGGTCTCTGGAAAATGATTGAAAGTGTCCAATATTTGATTATAATGCAATGTATAATTAATATTTCAACAATTATATCAGTCCATTTGCTTAGTAACAAATATGTTACATATTGCTTCTTTTTTTTTTTTACCAAACTAGATATGGTGGTTTTTTTACTCTCCATGGCTGATCTCTCCAAACCAATTTCTGACACTGGACTTTGCAGAATTTTTAATCGCGAACCTGTCGTGGGGAGGCTAACAATGAAAAGGCCATCCTTCCATTTTGTAAATCAGTTTGAATCTACTTATTATATCCTTACCTCTCTGTTGGATCCTTGATATATGTGTCGATAAGTAAACTGTACATTTCTGAGTGAATATTTTCGATTGCAATCTGGAATCCGTAGAAGCACCTAGCCTCCGATGCCTGAACCTCTTGGCTGAACCTTTCCACCTGCAAGCAGAGAATATTCGAGTCATGTTATTGTAAAGTGAATAATTGCATGCAGTAGTGTATTATGAAGTACATTGGATTCAACAATAAGGGTTCAATTTGGAGATATACTGAAGAGTAATATTTATTATTATTATTGTTAAGGACAGCTGCAGTCATATTTGGCAAATTGAAGAAGCTTGCATGTGCAGTCGCAATCCGAAAGGGACCATTCCTAATTGTAAATGTTGACTTCAGCAGGCTGTTCTGTTGAAGTGTTTTTTTGCTAGACATCTGGAACACATGATATGATGGTTTACAATGGTCAGTCAAAAATAATCAACACGAACCTTGTACCTTGCATAAGCCCTGTATTACTGTTAATTATGAGAAATGGTCTGCTCTGAAAAGAGTGTATCGTGAATAATGTTTGACGTGAATTAATTTTTAGCCAGTAAGTTCAAGTACAGGTTTTGGGGCTCCGTTAGAGCATCTAAGGTCTTGCTGGGTTTTTCCCTCTCATTGCAATGTTTGGCCTATATTATTTACATATATCTCCCCCTGTCACATCTGCTGTTGTGTAAAAGCGCAATTTACGAACCCAACTTTCCAAGTATGACAGACCCTGCTATTGAGGACGTACCAATTTTACAAAGGAAAGGAACACGTTTAACCATTAACTTACCAGATTTTCGTTCACGATGCCGTCACTGGCTGCGAAGAAAGCTAGAACATGTTTAACAAAGTGCTGTTCTTGCGGTTTCAGCCCCTCCCAGTCCTTCATATCTTTTGAGAGATCGACCTCCTCGGCTGTCCAGAAAGAAGCTTCTGCCTTCTTGTACATTCTCCATATGTCCTGATACTCGATAGGGAAAAGAACAAACCTCCTAGGGTTGTCCTTTAGGAGTGGTTCGGCAGCCTCTTCCTGCAAGCAAATAAAATGGATCATTGGATTAGAATTCAAACTTCAAAGAATTAAAATCTGAGTGATTTTACCAAGTTGATATTGCTACCCAAACATATTCTTAAACTGAACAAAAATAAAACAGATTGACTGATTTTGCAGGGGTGCAGATACAGGATGGAAGGGGGTTACTGCAAGTAGTATAATCCTCTATCCGCCTTCTACCCGAAGAAAAAAATAAAGTGCTCCCAAGACTGCCTCTCTTCATGGAAGCTGTCTCTGTTGATGCCCCTCCCAAACATTAGTCTTTAAGAACAATGGAACATTTAGCAGGAATGGTAGACTTTCATTTAGGCTTCAGTATAAAACTAATGTGTCGATTTGAAGTCTAATGAAACAAAATGGTGGAACTGTTGGTTCATGAAAAACTCAGTACAACTTTGACCGTGACAAATCTCAGTTGTATTTTGCATGGCATTTTGCCATATATTAGGTAACTACTAATTATTCACTAGACTAGACTAAAAAAAACAATGACAAAAACTAACCTGTTTAACATTTTCTTGTTTAGGATTTGATGGCAACTGCAAGGGAAAGAAATGAAATGAATGTTAAAATAAAGGAGATAAGTACATTCAGTTTTATAAGAGTAAACAGGATAAGTATTTAAAGAGATTTTGGGGCTGGGGTCAAGATTGCATTAGCTCTAACAAGACAACAGGTTACCAAGAAGGGTAAGGTGGTCGTATTTGCGAGAAAGAAAGAGGGTGTACCTGGGAGGGGGAAGGAGGGTTATAAAGATGACCTGCAATTGCTACATATGATGGAATAGGCTTTCAAACTCCAAAATACTGACCAGTTGTTTCTTCTGTGGGATGCCCGTTGTGATAATATTCTGAAGCAGGAAATTAAAAAATGTACTTTAAATATACATTAAAAATGAAGACATGTGCAAGCTGAACCTCTGTACCGAGGACCTCTCAGGGACATTTGTATAGTGTTAAAGTACGGGTCATACTAGCAAGCCATAGTCTCAATGCAGATATGACATGTACCCACACCTCTCGAATCTTGGAGGTACTATAGAAAACAGTAGTACTAGCAATGCAATGGGCATACTGGATAAATTATTCCTGTGTAATTATAAGCATTTTAATAAATGTTATAAATTCTGAAAATCTCAAGGGTCAGGAATCACACATATGAAGTATGCATCGGCCTAGCCTAACTAGTATTGACTTGTTAAGACCATTCTAGTTATAGACTTAGGAAAGTTAGAAGTATTATATTTCGTACCGCCAAGACCACTAACTAGTAGTATTAACTAGTGTTGAAACGATCTTTTGTAAGCTCAGGAGTATCATACAGACAAAATGCGAAGAGACAAAAAATAATTGTTAACAATTCTCTTAACTTTGTATTTACTCAGTCTATAGAGTAGGACTCTCGGTATCAGTGTTCGTCAGTATATACAGACTATCGTATATAGAGACTATCGTGCCTAGCTAGCTTCAGCGAATTCCCGAACGGATTGTGACGTAATCAATCCGGGCGCGAAACGGAAGTTACACAAGACCTACACTGAGCGCTTACATAACGTGCGTTGACGAAATTTTTACCTGTTTTTGTGATTCTCCGAGAACTTTGATTTTCTTTGAAGAGGAAGATTTTGAGACCTGAAACAAATGAGAAATAACTAGGTTAGCCTACGCAAACTTTGTACCCACTAGCGTATGTCGCCCTGACCTGCAAGTTCCAAAATTGTGAACAAGCCTAACAATAATAACATTGGTTGGGCTACGACAGTCCATTGTCAAGTTCTGTAGGCATATGCAAGATTTTCTTCATTATATGGATTGATGGGGAACACGGCACAGACTTGCGATGATTGTGCGATTTCAGAATCATCAAACTGCTTTACCTTACTTGGCCTCAGCTGTCGAACTCTTGTAATGAACGTTCATTCATAGCATATGCGTTTAGGGCCACGAATAACGCTACTGCCAAAATTAGGCTATGAAACATATCTGTAATTCTTGCATGCTAAGACTTACCTGATTTTCCTTGTCTTCTTCAATGGATAAGAACTTCATCTTCGTTGTTTCAGGTGAATGGACGGAAAGCATTTTGTCTAGATCAGAAAATATAAGAACTTGAAGTAATGAACTTAACTAATGGGATGTGAGGCAGATGTTGTGAATGAAGGTGTTGCCTGGTAGAGATGAGCGGGAGAACTGAATTTCCTATAAACAATTTTGTTTTAGCCGCGCTATTTTGTGACACGCATAGGCCCCGCCTATCTTTGTAGACAAAGCCGTTTGTCCAACTCCAATTGGTGGCATGAACGTCAAAACTGAATAAACATTTCAAAGACTATGCTACTATATTTGCAGGGCTCAATAAATATTTTTGATAAGTTATAAGAACTCTATATGCTTTTGTAATGCTTTACGATCAGATTACTTAGTTTTTACATGTATATCACTACATTTATATGGTAACGTTTGATTAGAAAATATATATATATGTGACAAAACATCATCATAGTAAAAACGAAAATCGGTAGAGTTTATTTTCTACCCTTGCCGATAGCGCTATTGATTAACCTTATATTGATTAACGACATATGTTATAGACAGCTGGGAATGTCATGTCAATTGGGCATCGTCGCGTTCGCTTTGCATATGAATAGCCTGAACAAAAGCTTCCAAAATATCCAGTGCATGCTAGTGAAGCACTAAAAAGAAACCACTAACATAAAATGGACACGTAATTGGTCAAAAGATGTCTTAAGTCGCCAACGGATTTGTTACGAAACAGAATTTCAAATGGAGAAACTTAACGTTACATAAACTGAACCCAGGCGGTGTAGGTAAGGACGAGGCCCACGTTACCAAGGTATAGTGGAGACGTGGGTGGGGACAGGGGTCAAAAAGCGATACATACATGTTATATACATAAACAGAAAATGAAACCATATATTGTATAGTCTGCTTCATTTATCTAACCTAGACATGATAATTAAAACACTTATATGGAAGCAACAGATCATATCAGGGGAAGGGCAAGTGGGGGGCGGACTATGGTTTTCTTTACCCCCACTAAACATCCTCAGTCGAGGTTAGTAATGGTTCAGTTGGGTGATTTATTTTGCATTCAACCACATGTTTAAAGCTTCACATAAATATCTTTATGTTTTAAATATGCCTCAGAATGAACCATTTGACATATATATTTTTATTTTTGGGGGAGGGGGGGGGGGGTGTAATGTTATTGAATATACATAAGTTACACGTATGCAAACATCGCGCTACATTGTAGAATCTGCACCTGTATGTTTTTGAGTTGAGCATTTGCATATCAGTATAAAAGTGAGAGCTCGTCCATATGTTCACCCTGTCTCTCCATCCGTCAACATGTAATCTTGGACATCTCGTCCTATATCTGTCCTGTACAGTATGACTATGTTATGCAATAACATATAATAAGGTGTTAATACTCAACGACGATTGTGTTCTACTTGATTGCTCAAAGAACTCATTGGCTCCACCCATATGTGGGAGTCAGCTTCAATGACCCCACCATCCTGCCCTCCATAAAAAACTTGATTCGCTTGTGGCCCTTCCATGTCCCCCCCCCCCTTCCCCATCCAGTCGTGGGAATTTAACACCTCAGAAACCGTGTGCACAGCCGTCTAAATATTCGGCTCTGCTATCGACTATGCTATTTGCATCTCAACTATTCTAACAATGCGCCTTCCATAAGTCGCATAGCAACTAGACTTGACCAAGTCTTCGTGTAAACAAACACGGACGATCGATCCATGAATATGTATCTTGATGTACATGGTCTTTATTAAATGCACATGTACTATTGATAGTTGCACAGATGAATAAGGCTAGGCTGAAATTTAATCTTCAGTACAAAGTGTATACTTCACGTACTGGCCTGCCCTTCCTCGTTAGGTGTTTACAATACGATTATTGAACGGTCATACTACGAAAAACACAAACGAAACGTCTTATTTGCAACTTGATTATCAAGTTCATCAAGTTGATGGCAGATGGTGTGCAAGCTCTTGATCCAGGCTATAGAAGAGCCGCCGGCGCAATAAAACCTGGAAAATTACATAAAGGTTTTAATTTCTTCTTCAATTACAACTATCCTTGGCTAGTTACAACCAGACTGAGGCCTAACTCATACTCAGGACTAGTAACATTAACACTTAGTTTACAGTAACTAGCCTAGCCAACAATTAATAGTAAGGGTAGGCTTGTGGGCTATTTGCTCTTCGCCTCAGGTTTATACTATCCTATACTATTACTAGATCCTATATAGGCCTATTGAAGTAGGCCTAGTTTCTTGTTGAGCCCCTGCATAGGCTCCTAGGCTAGAACTGACACTGAATTAACAAAGGCTATGTCTAAAGACAACAGGCCTTACAATAACAGACTTAGACCTAACCTTACTTAGCCATTAACATAAAAACTTAGTCTAACTTAGTACTCAACTTAAGCAGGCTAGAGTTAGCCCTCACCTAGGCCTAAGTACTCTTACTCTTAGCAGCTACTGTAGTAGGTACTGTATACTAGCATAATTGATTTGTATTTCACAGTAGGCCTAGGGCTCCTGTTAGTTTCCAGACTCGTTAGTTTCCTCCTTGAAAAATTTTAATTTCTTCCCCGAAAAACATTTATTTCCCTCACTTAAATTATAGGTAAGTATGGAAAGCATTGTTAAAAGTATTGGGAATTTTTACAAACACTGTTTATCTTCCGATCCCTGAGCTGTTACACAAATATGGAACCCCGTCACATTTCCTATTTTCCTTCATACTGACACAACTTTCTTTAACTTACTCTACAAAGAAAATATGCTGTCAGAGTCTTTGCCAGAACACCAGTCTCCTCCTTATGAGTTATTTTGGTTCCTAAACATTATTTTTTTTCTCGCTTAAATCTTTTCCTACATGTTCTTTCCACATAGTCTAGCCAATATGCCTCCCGTAAAGGCGATACTCTCCTCCCCTATGAATTAGGAATGAAACTAAAGATTTCGGGGGGAGGAAACAAAGGTTTGAAGGGGGGCGGAGACAAACAGGTCGGGAAAGTAACGGCTCCTTAGGCGTACCCACATGACTTAGCCTGCAGTACAGGGATGGTGGGGACCTACACTACAGATCCCTGCAAGAATTATGTTTGTGTTTAAAGTCCAATTTAAATTCATTTTCTGTCATTGCCAGTGAAAGCGATGTTAATATTGATCAGCCCTACTGTACTTAAAATAAGCATAGCCTACTCTACAGTGATGCTATGAATTGGGTAACCTACCAAAGTTAATCTTGGATAGACTTAATAAGCCTATTTACATTACCCTCAAATGCTCTATAGGAACAACTTGCAGTTACTACTGCACAGAGTAAGTGCATGTACTGTATGGCTTAGTACAAGTCAAGCTCATGTAGAACTGTAAGGATTTCATACAGTTCAACATAGGGGTAATAGGGGGGGGGGGGCCTGGGAGGTTAGGGAATAAGCTGAGATTTTTAGATTTGAAATGTGATTTTGATGGTTACACCTTATTTGGTATGTGGCATTTATAACAGAGACATCAAGAATATAACCTTGTTGGGTCTCATTGTCCAACATATATCACTTACTTTTCATTCCATGTTTAGGCTTGTGAAAACAACTGAAACATATTTAATCAGACTGTTGAACAGAATGTTAAAAGTAGCTTACTGTACATGTACTTCAAAAAAAGGTTTCACTGATATTTCAGAAATCCAAAAATGTCTATGTCAGTATCTTCTGGGATTTGACAATGAAATGTGATAAATCAAAAACTAAACTTAATATTCCAAGCAGAATGGAATCATGCACCCATATGGTCTTACAGTACTACCACATTTACTGTGTATCCAATGAAATATCCAGACATCTTGAAGCTAGCTAAAATCTAATTACCATGTTCTCAGTGGTTAGCTCAGAAGTTAACGCCGGTGCCTTTCAATCATAAGATCCCGAGTTCGAGTCACTCCAAGATTAATGTATGTCGTCCAGTTACAGAGTTGTTGACAATTGACAATTCATAACCATGGATGTTAAATATGAATCTAAGAGACTGACTTCGGTCAGCTTGCGGCTTCGATAAGCCAACGATGGCTTCTTCGCGAGCTCCTGCTTGCAGGAGGATCTAAAATACATACATGTTATTCTGGGAGAGGCATACAACAGAATATGCAAAGGCAGCAGTCAGAGAGGAGGCTAAAATGGAAAAATCACTAACCCCCTCCCGGGCACACACACACGTACACACGGCACACTTTTTTTGAACCCTGTTATTTAAAATGTTCCCCATTGTTGAAAAATTTCAAAATACAGTAATGCAGGAGAAGCAAAAGTAAAAAGAAAGAAAGTTAATTGGGTGGATAAAAATTGCATATCTCTTTGTTTATTATGTCATGAATATCAAAACCAAACAATTTCTCCACACTTATTTTTGTTTTCTCTTTTCCATAAACTTTTGATCTATTACAAAGACATTTCATTATAAAACATGAAAAATATGTACAAAATGATCAGAACAAGAAAGACAATTCCTGTCAAGAAGGCAAAAACAATAATGTGTACTTGCATTTTATTCCATTTTCCCCTTTCTATCAGGTTTTGATCTATTACAGAGACATTTGATTAAAAGCATGACAAATTTGTACAAAATGATCAGAACAAGAAGGATAATTCCTATCAAGAAACTATAGACATCGATCAGTGAAGATTGTAAAAACCCGACATCAAGAGAGGGCGGTCTGTAGGATTTGCCGCCAAATTTGGCCACATGTTCAATCCAGTAAGCTGCTTTGTCCAATGGATGCATTGGTTTGTCTCTGTAAATTGTGCTAAGTCTGTCAATGTTCTTCTGAAATCTAGTAGTTGACAAAAATGAACAGAAAAGAAAACCTAGTTAATGAAAAGTGAGCCACCATGAGCAATTTCAAGCATTCCTAATGTTAGATTCTTCTTGTCCATTGTGGAATGAGAAATATTCTTTATGGAGTTAAATCATAAAACAAACAGGGAAGCACTAAAATACAAACAGGAGGGCATCTTGTAACACAGGATTTACATGTTTCAACAATTTTTTTGTTGAATCTTTGGGATGGGGGGGGGGGGAAGAGAAGAAGAAAGGGGATTAGAAGGAAGGGGATTAGTGTTGAATCCATGGTATTGTACACACTGGCGGATCCAAGGGGGGGCCAAGGGGGGCCATGGCCCCCCCAAAGGTGAGCAAAAAAGTGTTTCCGAACATCCGCTAAATCATATGATTGTAAATTAAAAAAATCGAGAGGAATAGCAGTGGTAGACTAGTCTCAACCTTTTCGTTTTCTGGTTTAAAATTAAATGCAGAGCTCCCAACTGACCCGCAATTCGC
>KN887744.1:33504-54852 GCA_000934455.1 Apostichopus parvimensis | reverse complement strand
CCATATCACTCTAATGCCACTTTGGCCCCTCCCAAACAAAGGCCCTGGATCCGCCAGTGATTGTACAGTGTGAAAAAAATTGCCTTTTCGTGCTGTTACATAGAAATCGACTGGAGAAGAGACAGATTGCCAAATAATCAATTTTAAACTGAATCACTGTCAGTGCACTATGTTAATTGAGAAATATTGTTTGAATAATATATAGTGGTTAATATGGTAGAAAGTCTGAATATGTTCACCAATGCTCAATTCTCAACGATTTCAAAGTTTCACAGCCACACTAAGCCCAGGTTCTCACCCTGCGACATCTGACTGCGTACTTAATAAATCCTCAACGTCTGGTGATGATGTGGGGAATCAGAACCTTTTGGAAAGTATTTTTCAAAGAAACTGCTAGCATAGTTTAGAATTCTAAATATTAGCTTTAAAACTAGTTTAATAATGAAGGGAGGGGGAGGAAGAGAGAACCTGTAAGTGTATGTTACAGCACTGACTGCATGTACTAGCTATCTTTGTCTTCCTTATATTTCTTGCTAAATTCCTTTTCAAATGTTCTCTGTATGAGGTCAAGTTCTGCTCCTTGTAAATAAATTAAAAGAATTTCCTTGCAAATTTGTATTTGCATTTGTTGAGTAAACTAGCTGCCAAGTACTAACCGATCGTTTGTCAGGACTTCCAATACGGCATCCCTTAGTTCATCAGATGACATTTCACGTAGATCCAACGTCTTCCCTATACCCTGGTGCACAACTCTGGCTGCAACCTGCCCCTGGTCACCTAACACAGGAAGGACCACCATCGGCACCCCATGATACAACGCTTCGTAAAATCCATTGTTACCACCTTGGTAAATGAAGACTTTGGTCTTGTTGTGACCTGTCAAAATATAGTTAATTAGATGAGAATGTCATACTTGAAGATGAAATGCATTAGATGAGAATATCATATTTAAAGATAAAATTTTGTAAGTATACCTTCAGTTGACATGATGAAAGTCCCCGTAAACAATTTATAAACAATTGATAATTAAGAAAAACAGATGACATTAAAGCCCCTTTGCAAGACCTTAAAATAACAATGGAGAGTAAACAATGACAATAGGAAGAAAATATGTGAGAATCATGCAAAGCAAATGCTCCAGAGATGTTAAATTTCTTCAAATCATGCACACCTTAAAAATTAGCAGCATCAATACACCATGATTGGTAAGAGTGTATGTCCTTTCCGGTCTACTCTTTAACTTTATACAAGATTGTACAACGGCTTACATGACATTCAGAAGTTCTACTACCACATGTGAAAACCAGAAAGCTAGGGGTTTATCCCAACTTTTAAATGATGGACAAAATATCATTTCTGAAAATTTGGCATCCTTATGATGGATGAAGCATTGATAGCTAAAATTATTCCATGTCAACTAATATTTCTTGATTCATTTTTAATATCCCTGCAATGATGTGAAATATGAAGAACAGACTGCCACAAGTCAATTCTCAAAACCTTATGGAATTGAGCCTCTGATGTGCCCGTCTTGGTCTTGTTTTATTTAGATATGTGAGTTTGCAGTGAATGAATATTATAGCTTGATAGATAATATTACAACAAGCCATGCCTAGAAGATCATTTAGAGGAAGCCAATCCATTATCTTCACGTTTGGGGGTACTGGAATATTGTCTTGGTTGTCAAATTTCCAAACGACTCTGCAAGGTAAACCAGCCAAGCCATTGAAGATGTTTCTGGCGACCCTTTCGTTGGTACGATTCACGTAGGTCCCCAGTGAAAAGACCGCCACTCCTTGTTCCCCAGATCCAGCAACGAATTCTTCAAGTTCCTGAAAGTAACAATCAAATTGAAGTCATAACATTGATCAAGATTAGTGAACATCAGAACTTCATTAGTAAAGGTTGAAAAAAAATCGGAATAGGGCAGGTTTGCTACTCTTACATTGAAATTTGGAATAGTGGGGCCCATCATTTAGAGCTCTACATCAGTTATTGGCAACCCAGCTTTTATAGTACTTAGATAAATTATAATATATGTAGTAGTAGAAACTGTACAGGCCTTGACAAGATTATAGATGAGCACCTCCTAAACAAGGGTGTAGACTTATCATTTTATGGGGGCCCAGTCCATTTTGCCAGTGGGGTAGGCAGATCCTGTTTTTAAAAAAATATATAATTCTTGCAATTTTTTAACTTAAGTGGGGGTGGGGTGCAGGCAAGCCCCCCCCCCCACCCATGGCTAGGCCACTGACGCAACAAGGGCCACCTTGATCATTTGTATACTCTGTTGCCAAACCGTCCACCCTTGCAAAGCTACCAAATTCCCATCTACTGGGCTCCCAATCTTACTATTGACAAAATAATTCCTTACCGCGGGAAGATCCTTCGCAGGCTTTGTTGTGAGTCCACCGACTGTCACAATGTTTGGTGTCAATGGGAGGGCGTTCTCAGCCGAGAAGTCCATGTTGAATAAGAACAAATCCGCTTCTGAAGAAATTTGATTAACAGTCTTTTCAGGCGAAATGTTGTGCTTCTTCATGACATCCACGTACGCCGAATCGTACACCTTGACAAAAGCAATCAGTTGTATATGATGCATGATGACATTTTTGACACGTTGTAGAAATGTCATAGGATTTGAAGGGATATCATCCACTAAAGCGATATTGTAAGCCGGGTTGACTGGAGACCCATAAACAGCCGCCAACATGGCTATGTACCCGGACGGATTCACTAAAACCTGTGTCACGTTGAGTCGTTCTCCGACTAGACTACTGCAAGGCCATACAACATCAGCGACAAAAGCATCAAACTTGGCGTTCTTCAGTCTTTGAATTAGTTCAGTGTCCGAAAACAGATCATCGCAATCAATGGCCCCAACCGTGATCATGCCAGAAGCATATTTCAGTGCACCGGCCATTATACCTTCGTCGACCGAACACTGTACGTATGCCTTCATTCTATCCAAGGCTTGCTCGGGTGGATATGAATGTTTAAAAATTTCATATTTGAACAATGGACCCCATCTGGGACTTCTCGTTCGAAATTCGCAGGCGTTACTGATGAGGTACGTGACGTCATGTCCTCTTCTTACCAAAGCTTCAGCCACCGTGGCAGAAGTGGTGAAATGGCTGCCATCTCCCAATCCACTTTGAAAAAGAAACGAAAGCCCTGCCACTTGAACAGGACAAATGAAGGAAGTTATCACAAGAATTTCGCGGAAGTAGTACATGTTGCCTAGCAGACGTCGTGCAGTCTGGTTACGATGTATCTAGGTCCGTTGGTATTGGATGTTGTGTACTTTGCTGGTCACGTACAATATTAATATAAAAGAAACTCCCTGGTAAAATTGATAATAAATGCCCAATATGTCGGTTATACACGGCTGGTGTTGTGCTTAATATAACGTAATGGCAGTGTAGATTGTAAACTGTTTGACACACGCATAGACTTAGATTGTTGGAGCATAGACTAATCGTAAAATCACAAAGTCACAGTTCGAACAAAGCTCATATATAAATCATCTTTGGAATCTATATCAATAAAAGTAAACACTGATGGTCAAAGACTGTACGGATACTCGTAATTGCCATTTTAAGTTGTGAGAAAACGGCGATGGCCTCACATCATACGTACAATGCAAATTATTATGTTTTGTTAGCGTAAAGCTATCGTGCACGGAAAATAAACACTTCAGGCTCGGCATTTAGAACTTTTATTACAGATGTACCTAGCCTTCAACCTTACTTAGCAAACCATAATGATCGTATGAAAATCTGTTTTTATTGTCATTAACTGAAAAGTACAACTTAAGTAGTGTTTAATGTTTTACTAATTTATAAAATGGCCTGTTTTGTTCTATGAATGCAAGACGACCAGTCGTCTCTTCTGTAGTACTTTCATTTCGCTTTTCGTGATTTTTATTAATAAAATATCAGCTTCACGTTTAGCTTGTTTCTGTCATTCAGGTCATGGCACAATTGCGGCCAATTCTTCCATACCAAGCAAGTACCAGACGGTGGTTATAAGCAACTCCGACAAGAGAGGATTTGGCGGGACATCCAAGAGATTTAACTATGATGCTAACGCGGTGAGATAATGCTTTCCGTTCAGGGAAAACTTTGCATTACTTCATTTACATACACTTTAGGGAGCTTTACAGGGAATATAATACTTAATATTGTAGAGTATAGCAAACAAAATGGTCAAATTACACAGATATTTGCACAATATTTTGTATGTAACTTGTAAGAACCAAAGGTTTTTTTTCATAAGATGCAAAGTTCAGAACCAGCAAAAGTGCTTTACAAAATTTGAACACTAAATTGCTTCTCTGTTTCTGCTATGGGAAGGAAAACTTTACTAGCTAAAATGTAGCATTTTTGAGTTTTCACAAATAATAATAATTTTTTAATCTGTTTGATGGTAACGATCTCATAACATTTAAAGGGTGTGAAGACTCGCGCAAAAAGAAACGTCTAATGCCGGTAATCTGACCTAGTTTCGAATGAGGTGTAACAGAAGTGTTGGACACTACCATCGATCGCAGAAAATACACACACACAGCTTGCTACCATCGGTAATTAGACACTAGTGTATAGTCAGTACATACAGCTGCATACAGCTGCAATACCCACATCACAGTGTACAAACAATATAGCGATGGACATCTCAGGTCCAGCTAAAGATTACAAGGTATCACGTTTCATTACTGTACTGTCTGCATTTTGTAGCGACACTAACAAATCGTCACTTGCAAGCAACGGAAAGTTAACTTTTTCAGATGGCCGCACACGGTTTGGGGCGAGTCTTCAATGCCTTTAAGTTCAATGGCTTGGCACGGCAAGGTTCAATTCAAATTTATAATAAACAAAATATGGACGACAGATTTTGAAAAATTTACAATTTGTAAAAATTGTTTAGGTTAGCTGTGGTTAAAATTGCAGACTAAATACTACCAAAAAAACTTGTTCCAGGTCATCTGTTTAGAGAAAAAAAAACAAGGAAAAATAAAGTAAAAAAATCAATAAAAGAAGAAACCAAAATTCAAAGGAAATGAGTTTGCTTTGCATTAAACCTATAACAATCAGTTAATTTATTTCTTACAGAGCAAAATTGTACATTTGCAATCTTTGATGAAATTGTGTTTTAAAACCATACTTTGGTGTCAATTTTTCTTTGCTTTTATTTTTATTATTTATTCTTTTGCTTCTAAAGACAAGAAAAATAGAGAGAAAGAAAAAAACCATCCTCCCCATTGAGCATTGCTTCTATGATCTGGCTCTAATTTTTACATCAGAGGAGGGGGAAGGGGGATGGAGGTTGTGGCATGAGGGGGAGGGGTCCAACCTATACTGACAAGATTTTGGGGATGCTTAGCCTTATACAACCCTCTATGGGGTCCCTGTGGTTTCACACTTCTTGCTCAGCACACACTTTGCAGCAGTGCTTTACTTATGGTAAACATATGTTTCTTTTAATTTCTAGAATGAAAACCCAGGACCAGGCACATATCTCAAGCATGGAAAAGCAACCAATAAGACTCCATCACACTCCAAAAGAGGATATGGTGT
Organism: Apostichopus parvimensis; assembly: GCA_000934455.1. NCBI lineage: Eukaryota > Metazoa > Echinodermata > Holothuroidea > Aspidochirotida > Stichopodidae > Apostichopus > Apostichopus parvimensis. Next base: position 49,276 of record KN887744.1, on the reverse strand, counting down.
TGGCTTTGTGTCAAAGGTCAGTAAATCGGAAAGCAAGTTGTCATTAAAACCTTTCAACTTTTGTTACCCTTGACCATAAAGTTAGCAAGCAAGTGACAAATCAGAAGATTTTTCAAAATACAAATTTAACTGGTCTGTTGGTTCCATCGACACTGACGTTTATGTTTCAAAATCGTCATGTTCTTCACATTTTTTATTTTTTTATTTAACACATGGATAACCTGGATGCTTTTTGTCAACTTCTTTTAAGACTGAACACGTCAAGAAAATTTGTTGACATTTATTATATTAATAATTCACAACTCAGCCCTGAACTTGTGTATCTGGTTAAACTGGGGTGTGGTGGGGGGGGGGGGACTAGTGGGCCAAAGTAAGAAAGATTGTCAGTTAGACAGACTTTAACTTATTTTCCAAAACTTATGGTTAATAACAAATTAACAAATATTCACATAACAAATAACAAATACCATATATTCACAAATAACAAATATTCACAGTGTGGATGTTAATAACAAAATTATGGTTAATAACTCTGCATTCAGTGTACAGATTGCTTCATATCCAGTACTCCAAGCCCAGATTCTTATCAATTCTGGTTTCCCATGGATATCAGTCAAACTGAGTTATCAGTTGGAAGGAATAAATGTGATTGTCTAGGTTTAACTGTAACTCTCTTCATGACATGTTTCCTACCTGTCTGTTATTTCAAATTTTGTATTCTAAATTCCAACTTTCCTTTTGTGATTTTATGGCTGTTCATAGGCAGTATGATTATTCAATGGTAAAATTCAGTAAACTCTTATGTGAGACATGTAACCTGTCAGTATAAATATTAGCTGTCTAGTAGAGAATGTCTCTTTACCTCGCATGCATGTAATCAGTGAGGGCTTGTCCAATCTACTGTATGCAGATGATATAAGTCCCTAAGGTCACTGACCTCTCTGTACGTCTCCAGACAAAGACGTAATCAAATTTCAACTTTGGGGTTATGCCTGTCAAACTTTAATAAATAAAAACAAAATAAAATTGAATAAGGGGGTGGCTGAGGGTTCAAGGAAAAATTACAATGGGTGACTTGATTAATTAATGAATGTCTGTTGCATTCTTTCTTTCCCCCATTTATACAGGATAGAAGGTCCAAAGCCTTAAAGACTACAGTTGGCCCTGGCTCTGCGGCTTACTCGCTACCCAGTCTGTTGACGAGCCGGAAAGACTTCAACCAATCAAGCACCTCGAGTAGTTTTCAGAGTCCGATAGCAATTCAGAGAGAGAAGTCAACGGATCAACCAGCTCCAAATACCTACCAGGTACAAACAATGGGACATTCAGTCCACCCCCACCCAATGTAATATGTATGGCATGCATCTATAAAACATATTAAAGTACAACAAATGTCCCATAATGTCTGCATATACTACGTACCTGGGGATGCACGGCTATAAACCATATTGAAGTACAACATATGTCCCATAATGTCTGCATATAATATGTACCTGGGGATGCACGGCTATGAAACATATTTAAGTACAACATATGTCCCATAATGTCTGCATATATATGTATGTACCTGGGATGCACTGCTATAAAACATATTTAAGTACAACATATGTCCCTTTTTGTCTGCATATACAATGTACCTGGGGATGCACGGCTATAAAACATATTTTAGTACAACATATGTCCCATAATGTCTGCATATAATATGTACCTGGGGATGCACGGCTTTAAAACATATTTAAGTACAACATGCCCCAAAATAACAGATTATTTACAGACATCTCAAAATAAAAAATAACCACTAAAATGCATTAAGGGAGAATGCGGCTGCCAACGGCCTTCCTTGGGGAAGATATATATTTGCTGTCTCTTCAACTTCACAGAAAACTAATTATATACCTTTTACTACTCTCTCATGTTCAAGTCGCTATGCTGCTATTCATTAGCAACTTTGACAAAGTCTGGCAGACTTTGAACAGATATTCTACTTAAGTTGTGTTTTTTCTTTTCTTCCCCTAAATTCATTAACACAATGTTTACACCCAAACACCCTGAAGTACTTCTCCTTTCCCCCCACCCCAAAAACATATCCAAGAAGGAAATTAGGCTTTTCGCATTCTGACAAGAGTAAACCGTTTGTCGCAAATCAAATGAAATATGCAAATTAGGAATGGCCTTGAGACAGTTCCTGAAAGGATAATATCACTGGCTGTAGGCTATCGACGAGGGCGATAGAAAATTGTCTTCATCAAAGTTGTTGAACATGCCTTCCAAGACAAACACGCAACACAAACTTGTTAATTGGTCTATTACTATGTAGGCTAGTTACCTTTTGAAGGAAGACTCGACGAGCAATTAAGAGGCCATCACACTTTCCATTCTTTCTATGCTTTCTATTCAATAGGAGCAGGCATACCCACAAGGCATCAGAGATTAGTTTTATCTGATATCCCATAGCAAATTACTGTACAAAGTACTGGGTAAATTGCTATGGAAAATGTCTTGTAGGGTTTTTTGACTTTTATTTTCTTAGAGAGATTCTTTGTACAGACGTAACAGTTTGAGTGTTTGAAAAGCGTGAATGTGAAAAACTGCTGCATAAAATGTTACTGTTAAATAATTTCTAAACGGATAATGATATACACCCTACCAAACTATTTAAGTTTATTTCTATCATTTGATCTCAGTTTTAAGATTCACTTCAGAATTAAATGTTCATGTTTCATGAGAAGATGATAATTTTGTTAAATATCTTTAAAGTAGTGAGAATGATACAGTCTGAGACAATACTGCATAGTCATGGTAACCAAAACAAAATTGACATTTCATATGTAAACATATTCTCTAACCATTATTAGCATTGGCTGTCAGCAGGGAATAGTATAGGGTGATTTTCTTTCTTTTCGTGTAGCCACATCATAAGGAGAAAATTAACTGGGGAATAACAAACAAGCAAGGAAACAGCCTGAAGAAATATTTTATTGGTTCTATTGTCATTCATAAAGACAAAAATTTTAAAATCTTAAATAAATTTCCTTTCCACTTTTTTGTAAATAATTCAACCACAGTGGCATCTCCAAAACAAGAAACTATTTGCTAAAAAATTGTTTTGTTGTTATTTGATATTACCCTACCAATAATAAAAATTCTGTCATTTTTCATATTTTTGGTGGTACTTAATATTTATGACTGTTCAATTTGTTCTTTTCAGGTCAACGACAGTTTATTACACAAACACCACGGTAACCATGGGCAGTCCGCCTTCAAGTCCACCTCCAAACGAGTTGATTTCCACACGAATACTTCCTCAGCACCAGCACCTTGTAAGTTTTTAAAGATAAATGCTTGTTTTTTTTATTTTTTTATTTTTTCAATTTCTTTATTCCAGTATAAATTACAAAATTTATAAGTAGGACACATAATAATGATACAATAAAGACGTAAAAATGTACAAGCATGAAAGCATGAACAAATAAGAAATAAAATGGAGTATTAGAAGTTTGAAAGATTAAAAGCATTATAACAGAGATTCTAAAAAAACATTTTGAATATAAATGGCTGCTCTGTAGATAAATGAGTTCTTAAAAAGCATAATTCTAAATACCTGTATCCTGCAAGTGAACGACAGATTGCCTCGCCCTGTCCAGACAGATTGGAACAGTCTCAAGATGGTTACGAAATACACTCACGAAACAAGAACATTGTTGCAGAGTATCTTCAACAAAAGTGACATTCTGCACAAATTTATATCATGCAGTTACAAAAATCATAAACCCCAAATTTTGAAGGAAAAAGAGAAACCTATGTGTTTTTGTCCCTTCTGTTACTGTTACTTGTCATTTAGCCTCTGAAGAAGATCCTGCTAAGATCGAAACGTCAGGCCAACTTTCTTTTACACATTATTTTATGTGATAGAGATACTTGAAATGAACAATTCCCCAGATGTCTAAAACAAGAAACAATTTTATTCTGTTTTATACCTGTTTTACTTTTTATTCACAAGTAAGACCAAAGACTTGAGCAAGTCTAAATATAGTCTTTATCAAACCACATGTGCTTGAATTTTTAATGTTTTTCTCTGTTTATTAGTACAATGTTAACTTCCTGTAATAGAAATTTGAAATAGCAAACGCTGAATATGAATATATTGAAAACTCTAAAGATGGCCTAGTGCTGGCGTTCGTACGGTGTAAAAAATATTTACATTCACCATGAAAATATGAAAGAAAAATAATTGGAAAATTGAACGGTTTCACCTTTTTTTTACTATTTACATAATACTTTGTTTACTATTTGCATACTGCTTTTGTTTACTATTATTTGGTCATTTTTTTTTTATATTTATCTTTTGGTGTTTTTTCTTTCCTGCAGGCCACTATAATGTGAATGATAGAATAGTGAAGCCATCGGTTAAAGTTCCATACAGTAGCTTTAAGTCATCTTCCAAGCGAGATATGCTACAAGCGGTGCCCGAGGTAGGTACTTCAAGCCCCTCCTCCACTTCAACCCCCATCTCTCTTGAATTAAACTCTTTGGGCATCGTTCACCTTATGATGGACTACAGTACTTTAATCTCCAAGGTTGCTTTTGAAAGAAACTTCCCACCGGTGATCAAAAGTAGTTCTAACTGAGTGACATTTGATGTGACAGAAAATCTTGTGTCAAGAGTATAAAGGACTGGCCATTGAAAAGATTACCTGGGAGCTGTCATTTTAGATCTTAAAAAATGATAAATAATTAAGATAGTATCATCCGTAGCTTATAAAGGCAAGTAATTGCATAAATATCCTACTGCCCAGACTCAAGAAGAGGTGTAAGCCACTCCTTGTTTCTGATATCATCTTTATTAGTCTCATGCCTCGGTTGCTAAAGTTGGTGATGCCATTGGGCAAGTACTTCCTAGTATTTTTTTTTGGGTGTGGGGGAGGGGAGGTGGGAGGAGGGAGGGGACAGTGTTGGTATGATGGAGTGTAACTTCCTGGAGGCTCCTAGATATTTTTAAGTCAATGTAGAGCAGACAATTTCATCTTGATGTCTGTTTGGACTTTTCTCAGTGACTGAGAATATTGTAAAGATGACTGGCGCCCTCTTTCCTGCTTACATGGCTATGCCTACAGTGCTGGAATTGTTGCAATTGTTTTGCCACTGAGAATTGCTGTAGATATGAAAATAGGAGAAGTTGTGTGCGGGCAGTTCGAGCAATGGTGGTAGTAACAGGTATTTTGAAATCTTTTTTGGATGTGGAAAAATAAACCCATGATTCTCTTCCAGGTTAAGACACTTTATGTCTTTTCATTGTACCTGTATTTTCTATTGAGAGCCAAACATCCTGGTCTTTTACTGTACAAATGCTTTTTTACCTACCAAGGAGGAACACATTGTGATAAACCTTTGATGCTGTGCCTGTTAACCTCCTTCCGTGTCCTTCCCAAAGTCCTGGCTAGCAATGTACTCTTCAAATTATTTGCTGTTAACATCACATAAATTTCCATGAATTTCACGCATTAATTTACATTCATCACTTAGATCATGTAAGTGGTGTGAAATTAGCAGATTACAAGTTTTGCTTTTCTGTCTTCATTGTCAAGAACCCTGGACCCGGAGAATACCACCCATACGAAGCTGTCGATCCAGCCGACAAAACATTGTTTCCACGGAAACACTACCTGTGCATTTCAGCTCCGGCAATGCCCCTGCCCCCGCCCCTTCCTGAACCCGGACCGGGCAGTTATGAGCTGGTGGACTACAGGGGGCCTCCTAAACATTACATGTCCAGTTCTGCCTTTGTATCGACGTCCAGTAGATGGCGAGGAGGAGATGTGAAGTTTGAAACAGACCCAGGACCTGGTAATTTAATACTGTCATCATTTCTTCGATATGTGGTTAAATTTGTAGACAATTTATTTCATATAGCTTCGCCTAATTTGTGACAGCTTTGATTAAATCAGTCAAGAAAGTCACTTTTGTTTCAGGAGTGGTAGGTCTTTGGTTCTCGCACCTTGCAGTCTTTCTGCCTAATGATATTTGAAACACGGAGAGTATCTGCTTATTGCATAGTATTGATAGGCAGATGGATTTTCTTATTTTTAAGGCGGTAACAAACACAGAGGCAGTATTTTGATTTGTATTATAGCAGCAACCCTAGTTTATTATGGATAGCATGTTAGATACTTCAGGTGACTGCTACACAGGGTCTTAGTACTTTTCTGTGACATAACTTCTATTGGGTCTTAAAGGTAGTATGTATAGGCCCCAAGTTATAGCTTGCTATAACTGCTAGTAGTTTCAGAAAGTACTTTCCTGGGGATCTTTGTTCTTCAAATTTGTTCCCAGACATTCCAGGCTAAATTAATACACAAGATGAATGAATGTCCCAGTGAGGTACATTTCTTCCAAGTTGGTAATAACAACAGTTTAAGAATTTTGACCAGCTGTGACCATATTTGAATTTCTGGCATATTTGGGACCAATACAGCATAACATTTAAAGTATAAAGATATCGTTTTTAAAGAAATTAAAAAAACTAAATTTCTATTTTTTTTTCTCCTTCCTCTCTATCTCTCCCATCAGCGACATATCGTCCATTCACAACAACTAGAAAACAGTCGTTTCTGTACAATGCTCAAAAGAAGTGGGTTTTTCCTTGACCCATTATGACTACAACCTTAGGCTAACCAGATGTGTGCTTTATATCATTCAGGATAAATATTTCCTCTCTATGACAACCAGAACTCCTTATCTCCATGGTAACAATCACTGTTACCTATTAAAGTGTGTGTATCAAGTCTTTCATTGGTATTTGAAATCAATGTTAACATTAACCAATATTCCACACTGTTCGCTTTTGTTTATTTTGTAATATCTAATGTGTATTTTATTGTAAGAACCTTTGGTGCTAAAAACACAGACAATACAGCTGGTACATATAAATAGAGACATTGGTTACCAAATATAAGGGGCCCTGTGGTAACACAAGATTTGCTAGATATGCTAAAATGGTCACAAAATGTCTGAGCTGATGACACGTTGCATTTACATATTTTGAAGGAATTAGAATCTCTCGTTGCATTAGATATGAATGCTTTGTGAAAGTCTTTGTGTTTCCATGGTGACATAAACTGAACAAAACATTCTTCACAGAATATGCCTCTGTTTGCTTCCTGTTCAAGTCACTTTAAACCAGGAATTATGGGTTCACGTTTTAATTTAATACCCTTCTTAGATTGCAAGTACAGCATTCTTAGATTCATTCAAGGGAAAGGACCCAAATTGAAGGCTAAAATCAATCATATAATCTATTAGATTTGACATTTATTTTGAGACACATTTATGCAGCATTTTGTATTGAGTGCTACGTTTTTTTACTCATTTTTTTTCAAAAGTTTTACCAATTATTGATCACAAGGATCACACTAATACCTCTGCCTCCATAAATTATTAAACATTGCCTTCAATTCTGACCTAATGTTTTTTTGCTCATGAGACTTTGATTACATTGTGTAGACATGTCACAATCAATATACCTAGTCATTTGAAGTGAAACTTGACAGTTAAAATAAAGTCCAGGGGTAGATTTATTTGTTACTGATGAAAGATAAACAATAGTCTACATACCCTGATGAAATTTCCATCCAATTCTTATATAGCGTTTTTCGAGATATTGATAATTGAAACTGTCAGAATTTGTAACATACGGTTAGCGATGTTGGAATTTGAGCATGTGTGACGGCCCACAGTTGCATATTGAAAACAAGATAGTTTTTTTTTCTTTTTTTCACTCTATTGTTTTGATCTTGAATTGGATTGGGTTTCAACAGTACCATGAAGGGATGTGAAATTAAACAATATACCAAAGACTGCAGTGTAGCAATTTTCACATGGATCCCTAATTTGAAGGAGTACTGGTAGTTAGGGTTTACCTACATGCATCTATGACATCATAGCTGTTTGCTTCAAGTTCACTCCAGGTACAATATATGTCAACTGTCAAATGTTGTTGTCTAAAAAGAAATTGACAAGTTGGAATTTGATGAGAAATTCATAAGAATGCTTAGTATGTCCCTCTTTCATCATTCTAAAAATAAATTTACCCCTGGACTGGCTTTGATCTTACTGCTATGCATTTGAACAAGAAGGAAGAAAATTGCAAGGGAAAACTTTTAGATTCAAGATACATTGTTTCTTCAGGGTATAAACAAGAGATGTCAAATCTAGCACACTGTTGGTCCTTAGGGCTGAAAAAGTCACAAAGTAGTTAAATTTGTCTCTTTAAAGTGCTCATTAATTAGCATATCTATTGTTTTGTGAAACAACAAGACGATATGAATGATATGAAATAAGTTGTGGTGAGGTGCAGTTATTCTGTAAGGATGTAAGAAGAGAGAAATTAGAAAGTCTGAACTTTGTGGGTATAGATACATCTGTTTAAACTGACCAAAAACTATCATTTCTGTTCAAAAAATACAAGCAAGATATTTTTTCAGCTTGGATTTAGTTGGGTCCCAAAATTGGGGGGGGGGGAGGGGGAGTATTCCCCCAATTAACCTAACAGAAAGTATTTCCAACGTATAGGAACGCATTACTCACTTGGTAGTGCGCATGATTTGTAAGGTTAAAATCCAGTTGACGGAAACCTGGTTTCAACATTTTTTTGACCGGGGGGGGAGGGGTGGGGTGGCTATGGTTAGCATGACATCATCTTTTGCTGAAATGTTTGTTTCAGTTTTTCATCAGACCAAAGGTGAAACTTCCCATTTAATTGAAAGCCAAATGTCTTACAATCAACATTTCGATATATGGTTTAAAGTCACATATATTTTTACTTTTTGTTTTATAGTTATGAGTTGTATATACCATATTTTGTATTGAGAGATTTCATTGTTAAATTTTTTTGAATAAATTATTATATATACTTAAAAGGATACATTGAATCTTGTAATTATTTCTGAAAGTTAAAGGGGAAGTATCCCTCCATGCTTTAGGTGACTGCTCTTACTGTATTTTCTTTCTCCTCTCCCCATCCTCCACAACCCCTTCTTTTCCTCTTTACCCCAACCGTAGAAACATCTGTGATTACAAGAGACACCCAACCTTCGAATCAGTCAATGCAGGGAGTTGTAACTACTCTCTGGTCAGCGTGACAAAGATGTCGAAATGGCGGCCCCCAAGACCGACATTTAAACTAGGTATCTCCCAAACCAAGCAAGAGTTTTGTAAGCTGTTTGGGAGAGTTTGCCACATAAGTTAAAGATGATAGTTGAGTTTTGTATCTCCTTTTTTAAGGAAATTTACCAGTTTTGTTTTGTTTTGTTACAGTAGGTGAACTTAAGGCAAGCAGATGTGACGTCATAGTTGCACCCTGACAGCAAAACTGTTTTTTTGTTTTTATTTATTTTTCACTTGATTGATTTGATCTTGGATTGGATATACTGAGGGGTTTCAACTATGCTCCATGGGATGATCAATATGTGAAAATCCCCAATGACTACATATATACAGTGGTAATGAATCCCCAGTTTGAAGCTTTATTTATTACCGTGCATATAGTGGAACTACAAGGTGTTAAGTAACGTACCTTTAAATTCCCTTGCAGTGGCATAACAACTTGTTACAGATGTGCTGAAAATGTCACATTTTCAAAACACCCTTCAAAACAATTTGGACAGCTTTGAATTAGGAGGTGGGAGGGGGGGGGGGGCCCAACGTATTCGGCTTATGACAGCGTGGTATGCTAACGTTAGGTCACGTGTAACGACTGCAGGCTGTAAACTAAGCTGCTATGCATAATGCGGTGTTGCACTATTTAGTTAAGCTCCTAGCGGAATACCTCCATGTTGGTGTTTTGAGATTGCCTACCGTGTACAATATATGTATATATATTGTAGCCGGCGAGTTTCACTATATATGGTGGGGCCACGGAAATGTGGGGGGGGGGGGGGTACCGCGGCCCCATTGACCTTCCCTAACGTACGACGCTTCCTGCCACACATCGAAGGAAAATGCATGAAAACTAATACGGGATAGGATACATTTAGGTAACTTTGGAGCACATAGGAAAAGGGATGGGATTGACGAAAGTACTGTTTTATTCACGTGACACTATAGTAACATAGCCAAATGGGTTTATAATGGTCATCCTCTCTTTGGCTCCCTCCTCGATGGTACTAACCGCCCCCTCCTTCCTTACCTGTACCTCCACCCCCCGCCCGCTTTTCCTACCCTCTTTTCCGAGGCTATACCTACCCTGGTATAACTATTAGGGATAAACATGAGAAAGCCATTTGAACTCAGAAATGAGTTTCAGTTAGAACCTGGATCTTGTTTCGAACATTATAGGGTAACTTCTAAGATTTGTAGTTTCAAAGAAATTGAGGTAAATTCGGATAAATTTAACATACAAGAGACAAGTTTTCATAATATATTGTTGGTAAAGAAGTGGCACCCTAGAGAATATGAACTTTCATGCAATATTTACTAGAAGTTAATAAAAATCTGTCTATACCCCTCCCCCCCCCCCTCATCCTCTTACCCGCGGTGAATTTGATTCCCTGTTATGTGTAATGTATTTTCTCTTTGCTTTTTGAGCTTATCAAACGTTCCCAGCTCTATATATCAATTTGAAATGACAAACTTCCAGGAAATATCTGTACATTAATATACTTTATAAAGATTATGCAACGCTTTTCGCTGCAACTGATATCCCAGGATTGCTAGAGCCTGGATGACTTCAAATTCGAAATGAATGGTTAAATTATTCAGTGACATCTGTCTGACTGTAAGAGAATGTATTATATTGCGTGCCTGGTGATGGACTCACCCCCGTTTTCATTTCAATATGTAATTGAATCGTGAAATTTCGTGATAGGTTCAGGGTGATTTGCATTATATGAAGATCTTTCTTGGTGAAAGAGACACAATTAAGGGCTTCCGCAGGGATGGCACATCAGACTATACTCTCCAAGTCTGCAATGAATTATAATATGCTACCGTATATCCTGAGAGTATGGTGACAAAAATTAAGCTCGCACGTAGCGAGAAGGGAAATCTGATATGCTTTGGAGTTTAAAGGGAACACAAACTAAAGCAACCATCATTTTTAACTTTATATGACAGAGATATTTATGAAGAACTCCCCCCCCCCTTACCCACCCCCACCCCACCCCCACCCCGATACAGCTAAGCAAAATCCTATTCCGATTGGAAGATATCTTAGTTTATATATGCCGTTTTGTACATTTGTGATGTCATAATGCCACAAGGTCTATTTCTGGTCCGTTTTCTGGTCGTATTAAGGTTTAATGTTGTCAGCTTTTTCCCTTAACCCAATGCCATCATTGGCCTGTCGTGTAACCAGCTTCAATAGTGTAGATTCAGCATTTGCCAAAACCAATCCTCATTATAGAAAAGGAACACGGCAAAAAACATTAAGGGGTGGGGTGGGGATGAAGCACATGTGGCTTGATGATGTCATATTTAGACATTGATCCAGTCCTGCCTTTCCTGTGAAGACATGTTAGATCTGTAATATCACCCAAATGGAATACGGTGTCTCTTCGCTGTTTGCCAGGAAATTGTTAATGTTAGTTATCTCTATATTATAGGTTGATATTGATGCCTAGGGGTTGTGTCCAGTGTATTAACCGTGCAAGTGAAATGCACACCTCTTGATAGGAATGTGGAGGACGGGGTGAGGGTAATGCAGGATCCACATGGTGGTCCCCCTCAAAGAGAGCCAGCACGTATGGTGTAACAAAGGTGTTAGCAATGTACAATTTAGGTACACTTTAGGTGCTTAAAAGGTACACGTAAGGTGAATTCGGAGTGACACCCCTTGATCTGTTATCATGCAGTTGTAAATTATTAGAGTTCCAATTTGTGAAAAATCATTGTAGCAATACGCGGGCCGCAACTACGTGCACTTCGTGGGGGGGGGGAGGGGGGCAGAGGGGCGCAATATATACTATGTTTGTCACTAATTTTAGTTCCGAAAAATTGTTCGTAAGCTGAATAATCAGATGAGGATGCCCCGCCCATCCCGGTGCCTCTCTCTGGGTCCACGGTTGGTCGCTTTTAATTTTCTCCCCCCCCCCCTCTACCCCCTTAGTTGGAGATGTACATTTTTAATCTTCTTTTCTTTACATCATTAATGTTAGACAGCTATATAATGTTCCAGACGCAATGTCTAATAGCCGAGGCGGGTTTGCATACATAACTTTGGGAAATGGTTGCCACAATGTTGATGTTACTATGGTTACTACGGTAATTATCAGCTGACATTACCAATGTGGGCGGTGGAAAGAATACTTTCAAGTAACGTTGGCGGCACGGAACGAGCAAACAATGCACTAAATCAAGGTGGCTTAAACATATAGCATTAAAATAACGAATGCTTGTTAGTGATGCAGTCTCCCGTACATTGTTAAAATGTTTTCGTCTTGAAAGCCTATACCTCAGACAGATTTGCCATATGTATACGTGTGACTGCTCTTCCGAAACGAATAAGAAGTTTCCGCATGTTGAAAATGGATTCACCAATCCACCGTTATTCTATATGGTAGCCAAGAAAATGAGCCAGCAATTAGATATCATTAACAGATGGCCAAGACTAGACAAAGAGTTCATTAAAGCTGTTATTATTATCGGAACTTCGTTTTTTAAGACCTCCCTAATCTGTGTTATCACATGAGTCATGTCACAGTAGAGTAAGCCAAGTTGACTGTCTGTCGCGCCGTGAATCGAAGCATGCATTCCATAGTTGAATGCGTCTTCCCTCGGCTTCCCTCAGACGTAGTACGTCTAATCAGCAAAAGTGATTAAACAATAGAGGGGAAAATTACACTAGGTTCGTACTGCCATGAGCTAAAATCTGTTTTAGCTCCATACATGGTACTGCGAACTCTGCCAAAAGCTGCGCCTATCGAATCATTTTGCGACCTTCCTGCATGGGACGATCACTTGCCGCTCTTCTTTTAGGTATACCGCTCCCTCCCTCCGTGCCAGCCACTATAAATCATCTGTGACGGACGACAGACTAGTAAAGATACTAGGCAGCAGATGGAAGGAAAACACATAGTGTAGACCTTATCATATACTGCAGAGCTGTATAGGGAAAGACAAACTTCACATGGATGGAGACACTTAGTGTATACAAAGATGTACCGTCAATTATAGACACGTATAATTACAAATTAACTTATACAACAGTGCCTTCATCATAGACAATGTGGCTAATTATGGATATTCATTAGGCAGCTAAAATGTAAACATGTTGATGTGTCGCAGGGCAACGCAAAATCGATAACAATTAAAATCATGACAGCCTTATTTTCCGGTCGACCAACAGCGAAGGTGGAAAATTGATTTTCATGTGCCAAAGGAGAAGGGATTAAAACCAACCGTATATATGTAAATAAAGACATATAGCCCTTGGATAACATGTCACCATATGTTGATTGTATACCTGTCATTTGATTATGCAGATATGTTTAACGTTAACGTTTATAAATTAAAAGCATATACTCATGTATCATATACCACAGTTACAGTATATAAGGCACATCCGCCCGAGAGAAAGTGACGTAATACAACGCTTGTTTGGGCATATCTTGTCATAATTATCATCATCATCATTATCATCATCATCATCATCATCATATTTTTTTTTTGGGGGGGGGGGTATGGGATATCTTTCTTTATGTGACCATGAATAAATCAAAGCAAAGATAGGAAAATAAGAGGAAATAAGAGGATTGAAGCATTTTAAATATACTTGTGGATATTACGGGGGTGGCGGTACATTATCGATGGTAAAATCCCACAAAGATGTAGTATACACCCAGGATAGCATTTTAAGTCAACTTTCATTATAATTAATGAAGGGAAAAGTTAGAAAAGTCAGGCATGCGTGCGATAAATACTACGCATGTGAAAACGTGTTCTATAGTTCTTTGGTGTCTGAGTACCATTAAAGGCCAAGCGACAATAGTCACATATTCACTTTGTCCAGACAGCCCAACTCACTTCTAGGGCCTTTATCGCTGGGTCCTGCTTCCAAAAGAACCTGGCCTAGCCATTATACAATATAACAATATTTCAGTTATGCCTTTTATCTATATACATAAATGTAGTGACACTAAATCTGTGTCTGACTTAACAAAGGAGCTATATATAGAGAAGTTAACTTAGCGTAAGTATGATTAACTAAATGAAGAGAATTATCGGTGCTATAAAAGCCAGTAAGTAAACAATAGGATTAAGAGAGGCTTACATATCTTTACTTCAAGTTATTCACTCCTAATCTTTGAGTAAGTCAACTTTCGGCATAAAGAGTAGACCGAAACATTAGTTTTGATCTGTTATCGGCGAGTTTTAATCTGTATAAGGAATTTGGAATGACAACATCTTCTTTTGGGGTGTTTTGAAGACTTTGTATTTTCTTCACTTATACGTTTTGCAGCTAGGAAACTGTACGGTGCCTCTATGGGGGTACGTGGTCCACCGAGGTTGGATATTTGGAGGCATGCAGAGTGAACCTGTGATGTCACAACCAAATTGCAATCTTAAAAATTTGGCGGGAGCTTGTGGGTAAGTATCAAATATCATATTCTCCCCGTGTATCTGTAAATGTTTATATATGGTTATGTATATATGTTTCATGGTGAAGTGTTGTTTTTGTATTTTTCGAGTTGCCGAATATTTTGAAAACGTGAATAGCTATAGAACCATTGGTGGCACCCACATTTTCTATTCGTCTAAAGACGCATCAAGATTGAATTTTCTACCTTAGGTCATCCTTGTATTATATACCGTTAAAAATCATTGTAATCAGTGCGGGTTGTAATTCTATATCACCTTAAGTTTTTGAGAAACAACAGAAAGGTTTAATCTCTATCAAACTTACTCTTTACGGAAATCTCCTTTGATTAAGTCTGACTGACTGAATGTCTTGTATAAAGCTGTTTCCGCCGAATGGCGCTTCAGCGAGCCAGGGGCGAAAGCCCCTGATCGGTAAATATAAGACTCCTAAAATGAGAGATCGGTTGAGAAAAGTTGAGATTTTTTAAATTTGAAGTTTGTGGGCCGGGTCGGAGAGAAACGTGGCTGGACGGTGACAGGAAGGTAGCATGTTTTGATGAATTCATTCTACCCTATGTTATATATGCAGTACCAGAAATTTGTGGGGTTTTTGTGTTGTGTTTTTTTGGTTATTCCAAATGTGGTTCATTTAGCTTTTGCCCAGTATAAGTTAAGTCGTACATAAGGCTGCTTGCAGCAGGTTCATTAGGATTTTAAGAAAAGTTAATAACAATAAAGAAAATACAATGTAAAAGGCGTTTCTGCGTCTTTTACTTAAAGCAAATAGAATTTAACTAATTCTCATATCTTGCCAAAAACAAATGGAATACAAAATGTTCAGAACACTTTTGTTTATCGTGCTGCAAAGTTTTCTTTTATGTTTGGAAATATTTTATATATTAATAATGGTGAATAATTAATGAATTGTGCTCCATATTCTCACTTCAAACCTCGGATACTGAATAACGCCCGCAGTGACCTTATTACCTCCTGCAAGCATGTTGGCAATCTCTATCAAGTTGAAAAAAATGCACGTGTAGTGACGATCCTGAAAATAACCTATTAAATGATATATCTATAAACACACACACACCCACCCTCACACACATATACTGTGAATAATTAATGAAATGTGCTCCATTATCCTCACTTCAAACCTTGGATACTAAATAACGCCCGCGGTGTCCCTTATTACCTCCTG
>KN887743.1:21625-69798 GCA_000934455.1 Apostichopus parvimensis | reverse complement strand
GATCCTGCTAGGATCGAAACGTCAGGCCAACTTACTTTACACATTCTCTTACACAGGCTCTCTAGTGGATAAGCAGTTTGCTAACAGTTTTATTTATTCGACCCCTTACCTGTACGTTAACCATTCCGACTCTCTGACTGGTTTTCGGTGGTGGTTGTTCTCTTGTTATTTCAGGAACTACTTGATTATTTGCACTTAATTTTTCAACTGTACGGAAAGAAAACAAACAAGCAAAGACATAGCAATTAATAGTTTCACTTCTGCCGTCTCCTTCGGGCAGAAAACCCCTGCTGTTTGCTACTCATTCTGACCATTGGATTACACACTTAAGCCAATACCCGCTACACTAAAGTTTACAATCCTTTTTTTGTTTTTTTGTCATTGTCATCTTTAACGAGGGTACAAGTCTATGTTCGTCTGAACACACAAGCAAAGCAATTAATAGTTTCATTTTCTCAGTAATCCAGACCTCAAAATTTCTGGCTTATTAGTGACTTAATGTCAGTTGATTTCACCCTTTATAATATTAATAATAATATTTGCTTTTTATATAGCACTTTATACCAGCAATAGGTCTCAAAGCGCTTTACAGACGTTATATTACCCCTGGTCAATAATAACCTGTCCCAGAGACAATCCCTCCAGTCGGCAGCAGTTATATACTGCGCCCAATGACAAGTTACCTCACATATACCCATATAAGCCCTGGGTGGAGAGAAGCAAGTGAGATAAACCAACTTGCCTAAGGACACAACGTAATGAACTAGGCAGGAATCGAACCAGCAATCCTTGGATCACGAGTCCGACACCTTAGCCAATTGCCACCACGCTCTCTAAAAGTGGAAGGGGGGAATAAAAGACGCGGATTCTCATGCCCGTAGATATGAAGACCGTAAGAAAATGGTTACTCAGTTCAAAGTCGGCATGATTTCTGAACCAAAAATAGAATTATGTATTACTCCTTATTATCACAACATGTTATTAGGCTGCTCTCAAAATCCTGTACAGTAACCATTGTATGTGTGTAATTCATGAAATGTAGGAAAAGTGAAAACTGGTTATTAACCAGTTGAATTTGTGATGCACTTGCATTCCTTAGCAAACTTGTGGTTAGAATTGTTACAAGGTATCCATATTTTACACTTATAACAGCTAAGATCTATTGAGATTTCACTTGTGGCTAGTTTATTGTGTCCCCTTGCCCCTCCCCCCTCCCAACTCACTTCTAACACCTGTGACACACCTTCTGCAGACAAATAACTTTGCATGCTGTTTAAAAAGCATGGATGCTTGTAAAGCCAATAAGTGATGTGAACACTTTACAAGCTTCACAAAGTTTCACAATTGATATCTTTCGATATTCACTTGCGGTTGCCGTAGGGCACCCCCTCCTCCATCAGCCCACTTCCAACACCACTAACATTAACAGTTGTTAGGAAAATAATCTGTATGCTATATAAATGTGTGTTTGCTGGAAATTCAAATTAATTGATGAAAACACTGATGAACAAACATATTGACCAAACACTTAGAAACTCCAAGTTTTCTCTAAGAGTTCTCCAAGTTTGACAATTTTTAGATATTTCATTGAAGTTCTATTGTAATCACCTCTTGCACACCCCCCCCCCCACCAATCAACTTTCATAACCTCTGTGGAAAAAAAAATGGTCTGTATTATGTTTAAAAGCTAGCCTTCCTCGAAACCCCACTCAACTAATGATCACACTTCGAATTGAACAATGAACTATCCAATATGCAATAGAATTCCTTCAGTCTTCACTTAAAAAGAGTCTATGTACTTCCCTGTTGACAGGACTTTGTAAACTTACATACCTCTGCGTGAAGACGGTCTATATGTGGTACGAAGCACCAGTGGTTGAGAACCCAATAGTTTACTCAAGGGAGGAGGATCCATACAGACTCACAAATAGTTATAAATAATACTGATAACCACTTTTAAAACAGCAGATGTCGAATGATCAAACTCCGGTTTACCGTATGACCACCGAACCCATTAAATAGGGAAAACGAAAAGTTTTTCATGAAAGGATGCATTTCAGGAAATCACCTGAGAGTATAAAGTACCACAACTTCCTGAAAGGTGAGGACAGTGGTCTTTCATATTCCTTTATTACAGTTACAAAGTTACAAATATTGTCAAACATAGACATAAATGTCACGACCAGGAAATGATAACTGAAAGATCAGTTAACGGGAAGAATTGGGGGGGGGGGGGATTATTCGTCAGAAATAAAATACAAACACACGTACAGACTGGTACAGACAAATTCTGCCATTTTTACAACTTATTGCTATTTGTCTGTATATAATGAAAATGAAATTATTGATGAGAATCAAAAAATCTGCAGGCAGTTTGAAGATGAAGAACTGTGAATACTTGGAAAGTAGCAAATTGAACTTTTACTTTTTGTTTTGGAAGTGATATTTTTTTTCTTTTTTTGTTAGGACTATTTTGTTACTTGGAGTAACTAACATCACAAGTAAGTGAAATTTTTTTTATCTTCCTGTGGTTTGTGACGACCAAATTTCTATTCGGGACAACCAAAATCAGAGAGGTTGTGTGGTGGCCAACAGGTTTTTTTTACGTCTAATTTGTTCGTGAATTTCTGATTGAACTGTAACTAAACATCCTCAAATAGGTAAAATGGTTTAATTGGTATCAACCTCCTTCACTTTGGAGGTACTAGAATACAAAGCTTTCCTACAGTGTACTGTACACATTGGTCGTTCTTGGTTACTTCTGACGCTTTGTCAGATAACCAAGTCTGCTGGACAATGAAAACCGCAAGACCTGGCTATCCACTCGACAACCAGAAAAAAAAACACTTAACATTTTGGCTTGCAAGTGATGCTTAACACCAAAAGGAAGATGGCAACTATTGACTACCACACATTCACAGAAGGTAAAACTTGGCCTAGCCTACACTGCATACTAGTATAAAGGTAATAAAGTGTATCAGAAGGGGTTGCTCACCGTTAGGCCTCCTGATAACGGAAGACTTCCTCTCTGGTGTTTCTTCGTCACTCTCAGCACTGTCCAGCATAGCCTCTGTTAATGACTCTTCCAGCTGATGTTCTTCGGCATCTAATATTCGTCTTAAGGTATTAGAAAAAAATTAAAGATATAAATAACTGAAAAAATAGCATAAAGTAACGTGAAACACCCACATTGAATTTAACTGAAAAATGGTTGGAAACAAAAAAATGGACAAACAGAAATACAAATCCCGGAATTTGGAATTTTTTGGAGTACAACGGGGGGGGGGGGGACTCAGACCAACTGTTTGCAGAATTCAATGTCCATGCACTACCAGCTGAGCTACACTACTACACAGTATCTTGCTATGGGTCAGGTTGTGGTACCAGTCTAAGATGTAGTATCTTGTATGCTCTGTGACCATTAAAGGATCACAGAGCTGTAAAGGAGCTTCTCATATATATGCAAACGTAACGTGGTTCAAACATTTATACCAAGGTTCCGACATGGAGTTTACTATGCACTAGAGGTTACTTACCAGATGAGAATACTTCCGACAGTTATTATTACTATGAAGAGAGTTGCAGTGAAAATACTTTCATTGTGGTAGTGTTATTTGGTGGGTGAGGGAGTAGGCGGGGGGGGGGGGGTCGGGGGAGAGACAAGAGTTAAAAGTCATATGATCATAATTGAGATATCATCAATCAACATATACTGTTTTTGAAATCATTTTACTCACTCACCCAATCATGATATTTTTATCTCTGTAAGCTCTCCTCTGCAGACTTGCGAATAATGCTTTCTGTTCTTCTGCATATTTCCTGAAAATAGAGCAAAGACATTTAAACATGAACCAGGCCTTCGTCTCTGAATCAAGTCATGAATCTCAATGGGAGACATTGTAATCTCATACTGTATATATGATAAATGACAGAGGTACCTCTGACCACAAGCATCTTTCATTAATAGAATACCAAAATCATACAGATGCCCCCTTTAAAAGACAGCGGAACACAAAAAGTCAATTTAGTGCTGATGTGCCTTTAAAATGGAAGGATGGAATTCTATGGAATCATGAAATAGAATGAAGCGTGTTTAGATATACGAAAAAGAAAAAAAAACAACATTTGTACATACTTGATTCTCTCATCGACAGCTGTTTTCTCTCTTGCCAGGTACTTGGTCAGTTGGTCTTGGAGTTGTGCTGCGTTATTCCTGACGGCCTCTTCATTGCCAGTGATGGGTGTTACTGAGCAGAATGGAATTAATTAATTAATCAATCAATAAGTCAATCAATCCATATATAAGTCAAACAATGAAATTGATTTCTGAATTTGTTTAAGTCTGTCTCTGAAGACGATCTGGCTGGCAATGCAATCGACAAGCTAGGCACTAACCCATATTTACATATCGATTTTTGCAGTTAGCAAAACCGTTTGAGAATCGTTTCATTTCTTCCCCTCGAAAGCTGTTTATGACAGTAATGAAATGCAACCATTAAGCTACTCTAGAATGAACACTGCCAGTGTTATTTTCAAGCATCTGTGTTTCATTGGTGATTTGAGGACTTTAACCCTAATAGTAACGTTGTTATCCACAGCCCTACAGTCTGAATATATCAAATTATTTCTTTGTTTATTCTAGACAAGGATACCCATCTGAACATCTGAGATGGCCTGGATTTTGTACTCTTGTCAACAAAGTCTTTTACAACTGTCATGCATTTCTGTCATAATGTTTCTTAAGCAATTCTTTGGGGATAAAACTGAAATGCATCAAAGTATTTCAAACAATGCAATATTGATGTATAAGTATAATTCTGGTGCAAAAACGAATGCTTTTATTAGGGGAAAGCGACCTACTGTATTAATTGAAGCCTAACCACAGGAGGCTCTCATATGTATGTTTGATGTCAAGAGATTAACCACTACAGTACATTATATGTGTATTTTCTCACCATGGGGTCTGCAAGGATACACTTTTCCTTTTTGGGAGGGAAGGGGGTGGGGCATGATGGCAAAGGAACACGTACAGGGTCTATTTAAAGCCTGTTTACATTTAACATATATTTATACCTAAAAGTCCTCTGAGGTCTTTCCTATAAAGGAAGGATGTTATGTGAATTGCTGTTTATGTCTTTCACATTTTCTGCTGACTTCATATAAATTTTGTGAATGTCTTGAACAGAACTAATAGAGAATCTGGTCACATGAACTCACACGATTGATATTTTATTACTTCTTTTTTTCCATTCCTCTTGGATTATTCCTGGTAGATTTAAAATTTCTTCAGATCATCCATGACACTGCCAATTTAGACTTATAGCCATGAGTGCAAAAGTATGAATACCAGTACAAAGAAGAAAATTCTACTTTCTAAGAATATTAGTACAAGTAAAATGCTCCAAGAGTTAGAACTATTATCTAATCTTGAGCTAGTATCTAAACTAGGTTCTCAAAATGCCAGCAGTATGATTATAAATCTGTGAGGGCAATTGAAAGCAAACAGGCAACTAAATAGAAAAACAAGAAAGAGTATGGAATCAATACAAGTCTGCTGCCACCATATTAGTAAATATTCTCACCCAACGAATGTTCCTTGGTTTTCAGTGCCTTCTCCGAAAGGAAGATCTTGAAAAGAGGTGAAAAGTCCTCGTTGGTTCTTATGGCATCCTGTTTGGTTGGGTCATACTGACATAAAGGAAAGAGATAATTAACAGCTTCGTCACAAGATAATGAACAAAATGATCAATCACAGAACTGATGACTGACGGTGACTTAGGAGCTCAGTCACTATATCATTAAGCCAGAAATTATGACACATACTGGTCTTGCTGTTGACTTTTCCTTCAATGATGATGTTGCCAGATATCGGATACCTTTGACCATGTTGCCACGGAAGCATGCACTAGCTGCCTGCCAAATCAACACTAGATCCATTTAGGTTAAATGTTTACATTTCAAAAGGCCTGGTATAAAATGGTGTGGTCAGCAATGATTGTAATGTGAAATCTTTCTCCGTATGATTTCAACACTTTCAATCCAGCTTCTGTTAAAAAGTGTGGACACTTGTGGTCAGGCTACTTGCATGTAGGTCGATATTCATGAATACATTTTACCATTCTACAAATTGAAATATCACACATGCCAACACTCTTCCATAACATGTGTGGGCTGTCTATTTATCACTCAGATAACATGTTAGAAGTTAAACAGGAATTCCTGAAGAATATCTTTTTTTGTTGAGTGGGGGGGGGGGGGGAGGGGAACGTGAATTCCATCCTGAAATATTACAAAAACATTCTTACCAGCAGGTCAGAGTTGATCAAGACCCTATTCAGTCCCTTCACAGCATGTGCAGCATAGCACCATGTGTCACAGTTACTGCACTTGTACACAACCCAATCAGAAGTCGTCTTTGCTTGTATCAGGCATTCCTGCTCCTGAAATACAAGAAAATAATGTGACTTTGAAGAACGGTACATGTAATAAAAAAAAGCCGCTACAAAATAGTGTCAATATTTGCTGTTACCCATGAATTCCACCCCCCCCCCTTGTCTCTTTATAAATTAGCTTCATGATGAAGATGTTATTCAGGTCATTGCTCTCATTCAACCCCCCCCCCCCACTCTCGTCTCTTTCTTCTGTCATTTTCCTCCTATTTTGTATTGCTCACAAACACGGTTGGCTGACTTAAATCACGATCGATGTAAATCACTATTTAAATTGCTTGATTTTTGGAAAAATAAATCATTGATTTGAATCACAGATTTCAATCTTTCACAAATCTGGTTAAAAAAATATATGAACATTATGAAAATTAGAACAGAAATAGTGATTACTTTTCTCAGATCTTTTATTTAACATGTTGAAAACTTGCAAAAGTGGTACAATATATACAACTTAATTTAATATTATTATGGACAAGCAACTTTATAGGATGGCCAAGCAACTAAGCATAACCTTTTCTACCTTAACTTGAAGTATTCATAATAATCATCAGATCAGTCAATATTAACATAATTTAACAGTCAATTTTGAGATCATATTTTCATATAAAAGGTTTTGTGCCATTTAAGTTTCTCAGATCTTGTGGCAGCAAAAGGACAAGTGTTGTTACCTGCTGTGAGGGCCTACTTTATTAAACATGTATTTAACATACTTTTTGTATTTAACATGTTTGTATTTAACATTAATTAACATGCTTTTTGTATTTAACATGTATTTAACATGTACTTAACATGTTTGTATTTAACATGTATTTAACATGCTTTATTTAACATGAAAGTACAAGTACAGTTGATTACAATAAACTTCACTGAAATTACTCTACAATTCAGGCTTCAGTACTCCAGTAAATTGAAAGTACAGTATGAAACTTGGTATTCTGGATTGTTAGAGTATATTCTGTATATTGTAGTTAGAACTGTGGCCAGAATATAATATTGTCAATGATAGAACAGACAACAATTTAAGTGTTAAGTACTGTATACTATAGCTTAATTGTGGTTTAAGGTTTAGTATATTTCAGTAGATCAGTGCTAACTTTCAGTAGCAACAGAGCTACACCTTTGTCCCTCTTGGCTTCTAATACTTTAAATAGAAAAGTTTGCAGGAACAGTGTAACACAGTGATACAGTATTCTCCTCTCTCTATCCAGTTACCCCCCCCCTCCCCCCAACAGCCTTAGAAAATGGAAGGTATACAAAAGGCAGGAAATTGGAGTACAAAAGAGGTGTTATTCTCAAAACCACAGACACATCCATCTCACAGCTTTTAAATCAAGTACTAAATTATACAAGTTAAGCTTTCAAACCAGAAATGAAACAATGGATAAGACAGGTCTATTAAGTCATATAGTGGCAGTCAACTTTATTAATGTGGTGCAACCACAGCAAACTTCTGTTGGATCTGTTTATCAATGCTATCAATTTTGGGTTTTGGAAAATTAAGCTTTGCGGGCCAGTACTAAATTATACAAGTTAAGCATTTGATCAGAAAGTACCTATTCAAGGGTCAACACAAGTTTCCAAATGACAGACACACAAAGTCCATCATGTCATGAAATACCTTTTTTTGAACAATTCAACATAATTTTTTATTAAATCTGATTTCTTTTTATCTTTTACAAAAAATCACCAACCCTGCTCACAAAGATCTAAGTAAATAACAGTCCTTCCTGATCCTCCTTCTCACAAAAGAAAATCCATATCCGAAACAAGAGTGGCCCACCGCATTTTAATTACATCATTAAGCAGCTTCTAACTTTTACCGGCAGAAAGATCCCCTAGGATGCTACATTTTTAAACTTACCTTTGATATTCCACCTAAATCAAGTTGAACTTCCGATATATTTCCTTCGAAGAACGGAACAGAGTTAGCTAACGGGGGCAGCAGAAGACTTGAAACATTGACTGGTTGTTGGTCCCCTCTGATATGAAGAACGATATTCAAACACTCACAAGATAACCGGGCCATAGCACCTGCAAGAAACAACAATTGCAAATGAAAAACAAGCCAACTTACAATTTAACAATGAGAAGTTTGGCGTACTTTCTGTTGCTACATGTTAAAATCATGAAATCCTTTAAAGTGTGTCATGTTACTGGTACAGTGTCATAAAACATCCCTTAAGTATACTATGTCATCCGTTGTCTATGTTTTGTGGCCGAGTTCAAATAAGTAAAAACTGACAAATCTAGTTTACTAATGAAATAAAAAACATGTATATGTGTTGTTTATTATTTTACATAGGCCCTAATGTTAGGTATGTCCTCAATTGGCTGAACAGTAAAGACTATTACCATTTAATGATTTATTAAAAAATGAAAATAACCATTTTATGCCACATTCCCTGATCCCGGCATTTGTGCATGCACTTTTTTATTTTAAATCTGTTGTGCTATCATTACAAGGTGAACTGAATATGGAACCAGAGAGAATTGAGACCACTTAGTATACAGCCTGGCCTAACATTGGAAGCATCTGTGACTTGAGTCATTAAAGTTAAGGCTTATCACTACCGTTAGGCTTATACCTATCCGTGAGTTAAACTGTTACTAGTAGTAGTAGTAGTGTTACTGTTAGTGTTACTAGTATAGACTAGTGTTTGTCTTAACTAGTGTTACTAGACCAATACAGTCAGAGACTAAATGAAAATTAACAAACCTTGAATTTAGATCTGATGATTTACAAGGCTATTAGAATGTAGAGATCAATGTTCAGTCCCAAAACTGCTACTAGTGATGAACTAATTCGTAACACTATTGTAAACTCTACAGTACTTGGGCCTTGGTACAGTTTACAGTATTGTGTAATAAACCTATGGCCTAACAATTGAA
The DNA here is from genome assembly GCA_000934455.1 of Apostichopus parvimensis. Classification (NCBI taxonomy): domain Eukaryota; kingdom Metazoa; phylum Echinodermata; class Holothuroidea; order Aspidochirotida; family Stichopodidae; genus Apostichopus; species Apostichopus parvimensis. The sequence continues at coordinate 60,460 of KN887743.1, read as the reverse complement.
TACACTGTATCGTATGTACAATCATACGTGAACAACAGCAGGCATGTACTGTGTGATTCATGGAAAATTCCAGGCAAACCCTGAATTACCACAAGGCCTGAGCCGACTCAATAACACGATCTTCTCTGAAACGAGTTCATCAGTTCGATCACTTCTCCACAAAGTTGTTTTCTCCGCACTTGACTAAAATACGTTCACTTTTAAGCTTGCAAGCAATGCCAAGTTGATAAAATCAGTATTACTCACCTCAAATGATGCAATTTATCTGCACGTCTCCGAGGCCTCGTATCACGAGACTTCTTCCTTTGGCTAGTCAATGCGCCTGCGGTTTAATGGTGTATGTACGTACTTATCAATGTAAACACCAAACTGAAGCTATCCCCATATGTATCACCAGATTCATCACCAGATTCATCACCAGATTCATCCCAGCTTAAGAGCCATTCTCAAATTCATCCCCGATTTCTTCCCCAGATTCCAGTGGTGTCACCACTCACCAGGCACTTGTAAGTGGTGTTTGTGTATGAGGGGTGGGGTGGGGGGATGTGGCGAGAAGAGGGGACACACGCCAAAATGGAGTTGGGCCCTGCAGGGGCGTACTGGTCATATAACTCCTAGTTGTTGTGAATGGAAAGGAAAAGCGTCACGGAGCTGTACTTTTTTGTAACTTCTCAGAACTTATATCAACGTAAAATCAACTGAATTGTGGAATGTGTCATATATAATTATAGTCTGTAGTAGAAGTCTAGGTCAAAAAGTTGTGTGTTTTCATTCCTGTGTTGGCCTGATGTTTCGATCCTAGCCGGATCTTCTTCAGAGGCTAAATGCATCGAAATTTCGGGCCAACTTACTTTCACACAGGCTCTCACACATGCTCTCTAGTGGATAAGCAGTTCGCTAACAGTTTTATTTTATTTTGTTTTCATTCCTGTCTAATTTTTGGTCATTGCAAACGTCATTTGGAGGAAGGGACACTATGCTCACACCCACCGCTTGCGACGCCACAGTCAGATTCATCCCAATATTGAGAGTAATCACTAGAGTGACAAGACTATAAATCTTCCGATCCTCAGTACAGTCAAAGATATGGTACAGTGCATATATTCCCAGATTGCGAGTCATACATAGATCTCATACTTATCATTGGATACGCGTACGACGCACTAACTTGGGTGAACTCGGATGAACAAAGGTGTTACAAATTTACCAAGAAAATCGTATTGACGTTTTCCAATATTGCCTTTAAGAATTATATTAGACGTTCGTAGATACCATTCTAAAACTACTTATGTGTATCATATTTAAATCCTTTTATGTAAAATTTTCGGTCTTTGTCACATATTTCCTACACAATTAGTTTCGCAAAACTGCTATTTGTTATGTCCATGTACTTAGCTAGTCACTTATGTTGGTAGGCTAGCCCTATGTCGTACGGTATACCTGCTATTTATCATTAAGGTTACGAAGTCAACACTATAGTTACAAAACTTAAGTTCTGAATCAGGCTAGTAGTACTAACAGCAACGTTAGTCCAAAGAATGCCAATTCTTAGCCAGTAGTCTGTTAATTGTTTCGCCTACAGAATTAACGTTCGTTTAAATTATTGAGTAGGCTAGGTCCCTATAAACTGCTTAGGCCAGAAGTGTAATGAAGTACATGAAATGTAGATTCCGCCATGATTCTCTTTACTAAAAAGGCCTAAGTGCAGTGTTCCAAGTAGAAATGCCAGAATAGCACTTTCTAGACATCTAACAAGAAATTATTCACAATCCCAAAAATGTTGTTTCTCATCCCAAACATCCCTCAGTAAGAACAAAGAGCAGAATTTCCTTCCAAGGAAACTTACTATAAAAATCAAGTTTTCAATACTTTGCTTTCCTTTAGGAATGTCTGTAGTCCCAACAATTGTAAGTGATAATGTTCAAAATTGTACGAAAGTTAATGATGTTACTAATTTCGTACTGATTTACACTCTAATTATCTCTTTTTGTCAATGTAGGAAAGATGAGTTTTGCAACTCATTTTGAGCATCAACAATGCTGATAAGATTTTACAAGAAGTCTCTTTTATTGGCCTTATCGCTCGTTGCCGTTACCACGGTTATTTTAATTGCATTTTGTTACAAGACCTCCAGTGTTCAAAATGGTGAGTTTTTCAGCTCTTTCACTCAAAATTAGGTGTGATTTGTGATAGATAAATGCTTGTATGTACCTGTATGTTAAGTGTGTAGGTTAACAGGACAGTTGAGAGTCTATGTAAGTTACCATATAGCAAGAAAGTGTGATGACTACTATTGGAGCCTTACCATAAAGTATACACATGTCAGGGGGTTTAGATATCTTGTTGTGTTGTTACATTTCGAGAATGATGGTCTTCGTTTGTGTGATACATTTCTTCAGAAAGTCGTTTTTTTTTTAAATCGAATTTACATTATTCTGGTACTTTTTTAAAATGTGGGAATGGTTAGTTGACAGTGCATGAAAGTCTGGACAATTTTAATCGGAGGATGATCCATGAAAATCCCGGGGACTGCTTGGAAATCAGAAAATGAAACTTGCGTTATATATTATAGAAAAGACCATAAAAAAAGAAGGCTGCACCCTATTGAATGTATCCCTATGAACTGGTTGTTCACAGTGTTGAGACTGACACCAGTGCCATCACAACATCATTTTAAGAGGTTCATTCTCTTTTAAAAAAAACTAACGTCATAAAACTTTGAAGCATATGTGGCTCGATGATGTCATATTTAGACTTGATCAAGTCTTCAGCCTTGTGTTTGAAGGAAACATAAAATCCATGATATCTCCCTAATGGAATAACATTTTTTCGTAGCTGTTTGTGGCAGTTGTTCAATCTCTATCACATAGACCAATAAATTAATTGATTGATTGATTTATTAATGTCGTTGATAATATCGTTCTCCCTCAGCCTCTGGCAATAGAGAGCTTCTTTTGGAGAAGAGAGTGGAAGAAGTGGAAAAGGAAAACATGATTCTGAAGAAACAGCTCAGGTAACAGACATGTTTGAAGTGTCAAGTGTAAATGATCTCTTAGCATTGTTTTGTACAATGCGTACAAACCTGAAAACATGATTCTGAAGAAACAGCTCAGGTAACAGACATGTTTGAAGTGTCAAGTGTAAATGATCTCTTAGCATTGTTTTGTAGAATGCGTACAAACCTGAAAACATGATTCTGAAGAAACAGCTCAGGTAACAGATATGTTTGAAGTGTCAAGTGTAAATGATCTCTTAGCATTGTTTTGTACAATGCGTACAAACTTGAAAACATGATTCTGAAGAAACAGCTCAGGTAACAGACATGTTTGAAGTGTCAAGTGTAAATGACATCTTAGCATTGTTTTGTACAATGCATACAAACCTGAAAACATGATTTTGAAGAAATAACTTTACTTCTGGTAATACTTTTATTTGAAACAACTATTTCCATTCCTTTGCTGAAATGCAGTAAACTTTGACCAATGCATAGTTCCATACAAGTGTTATGAATATGTATTCTTCATTAATGCCCAATTTTTATTGTAAAGTTCGCATGCCATGTGAAGCAGCTGTGCAAGCTACCCATCCAGCAATTTCTAGTCCCAGAACATCACCAAGAAATACATTTTCAATTTGAGGAAAATTGTTATTTTAATCCATTTCTTTCTCATCAAAATGCAGCACAATGCTTGAATGGTATAAATCCCTTTGTTTCAATAAAGTGAAAATAATATTTCTGTCAGGCACATCAATTGTTTTGTCAAGTGGTTTGATTATCTGTCAATACTTAAATGCATTCATTATTTGGTTACATTTCTAATAGGTCAAATTTCTAAAGTGGTCATCCAATTTGGGACATTTTTAAAAAATTTAATACAAAAAACATAAAATAATAGTCTTGCATATATATACTTTCTGAAGTATATATATATATATATACTGAATGTTAAAAGTTTCTTGATTGGTTTATATTTTTAAAATATTTATTGATTTTTTGCTTTTTTTTGTTATTCTTTCTCCAGCCTCTCCCAGTCACAGGTGGAACAAATGAAGATGATGGGGAGTATGCAATCAGATCTGAAGACAAATGTAAACAAGTCCGACTTGATATCACCAAATTGTCCAAATGCGGAACCATCTGTGCCAAAATGTGAAGTGAGTGCACCAACCTTGAGAAGATTAGCTAACAAAACGTTTTTTAAGTTTGGGTTATTTTATTTTTAACTTAAAGGCCTTGAAGACTCGCCCCAAACCGCTTGCCACGCTCTGAAAAAGTTAACTTTCTGTTGCTTGCAAGGGAAGTTTTCTTCTTGTTGCTACAAAATGCAGACAGTAATGAAACGTGATAACTTGTTATCTTTTATCTAGACCTGAGATGTCCATCGCTGCTATGTACACTGTGTTGTGGGTATTGACCATAGCTGTATGTATTGACTGTACAATAGTGTCTAATTACCGATGTTAGTAAGCTATGTGTGTATTTTCTGGGATCGATGGTGGTGTCTAACACTTCTGTTACACCTCATTCGAAACTAGGTCAGATTACCGGCATGAGACGTTTCTTTGTGCGCGAGCCTTCACACACTTTAATATCGTAGAGATAAATATTCGACAATGCTAGCTGAAAACCTCATCTCAATGATCCATCAGATCATCCCCAAAAAATGATAACATTTAGACATAAACTTGAAAACTGACTCAACCCAAAAAAAATTGACATGTTATGATACCCAGTGCTATGGTCAAGTGGAGAATGGAGATGGCATTGCAAGCAATGAAATCTTCCTTTTGGGAAGTTGTGGGTTTGATTCCTGGCCGGCCAAAGTAAGGTGTGTTCTTCTTCATCCAGGAGAAATCCCCTGCTTTCCAATCTGAATTGGTCTTCCAAATTGTTAATAAAATGCAATAGAGATGAAACTATTCAGATTTGATAGTCACCCAACGTGATGGGGTATTAAATCGCAAGCCATTGGGCTTCTTTCACATATGTATGTGGATGCTCAGCATCATAAAATTAAACTGCCTTCCCTGGCCGGTTATTATCATAAAAATGTGATGCAAAAAATCTCCTTTTTTTTATATATATTTTTTTTATAAAAGCTAGAGTGAACAATAGCCCATGAAGATTGACATAAGTCAAGAGCTAATATAGGCTGTGAGGCACTATAAGAGAAATCCACATGGGCCAATCAGTGGTTCACAGCAGCTTAGGAACTACTGACGGGTGGGGGGTTGGTGGCCCCCTCATCCCAGGAGCACACCCAAGTGGTGCGGTGGGAGGTGTGCACTATACATGACCTAAACTGAAAGCATCCGGAGATTCATAACAGTTCGGGCATCCAGATGGCAGATGAAAACCTCTCCGTCAAGGATTGAGTTGATCAGTGCCTATAAAATACACCACCCACTCCCCATTGATTGGGATTTCAAAGTGTAAGTAACCTTGCTCATTGCCTACGCCATGTTGAATCGCTTCACCAGATTTATTTTTGTTTTCTTTGTATGGACAGGTTATTCACATCTCCATTGTTTGTGCCGGATATAACGCTAGCAGAGAGGTGGTCATACTGATAAAGTCGATTCTCTTCTATCGGAAGAACCCTCTACATATTCACTTCATATCTGACGAGAGGGCCAAACACGTCTTGGGACATCTCTTTAGATCGTGGGACGTACCTGGCCGTAAGTATGCAGAACTATGCCTAGCTTGTTGGACAATAGGGTCAGAATTTAATAGGGACAAGTCTCTATGGTTAAGAGGGACAGTTCAAGATCCTTGACCAAACATTTTCAAGGTTCTGTAGGATAGATACAATAGGGTTAAAATACTCACTGCTTTGTTTCAAGGTGATCAAATCTTTTAAGCCGCATTTTTGCTACTTCCCTCTCTGATATGCCGATGTTTTGTTACACGTTTAAATCGGATGAAAATCCCGCGAAAAATCCCTTAGCTTCACTTCTGAATGGTAGATTCAGAAAGAGAATGCAAGTAGGCAGTGCCCCGGAAGTAAGAATAGAGGGCTCAAAGCTAAAATCTTTCCAGTCATGTAAATTAGGTAGATTGGAAAGTGCAACTGTTGTTTGGAGACAGGTAAGTGTCATCACTTGTCGCTCCTTAATCCCCAAACCAGTAATTTGGGGGGGGGGGGATAATCATAGTCTACTTGCATAGTTACCTACAGTTGGAAGGAGACATACTAATATCGTCATGGCAACAATCAATTTTTAATGTGTTATTACATGGTTTAAAAAGTCGTTAACATGGGCTACCATCCATTTCTTTGTATTTCTAGACATATCTTGCTACCACATTTCTTATTGTTCATGTTGGTTTTGATGGGGTAAATGTGAGGTGAAAATAATTTGGTCAAATTTGCAAGATATTTTGGTTTAGTTTTACACTGTTCTGCTTCTTGGTATAAAGGTATAAGGTATACTTATTGTCTGATTCAATACTTATTGTCTTATTCCTTTCAAACAGTGAAGTACAGTTTTTACATGGCTGAAGACTACAAGGTATGTATGTAAAGATGTTACTTCTGTTAATAAATTTGTACAGTACATTCCTCTGTATTCTTAATGCCTAGAAGGTACATGTAGGTCAAAATGGCTGTGATACCCTGTTGCATGAGACAACAAATAATTTATAGAAATATTATATAGTAATAAAAAATAGTATAATAACCAAATAATAATGTAATAAATATTTATGATGATATAACAAATTGTAGTAGTAGCAAGTTGAAGGAGAGTTTAACAGAGGCATCTTATGTACTGGACTAAAAGTCCAACAGTTATGAAAGCTTAAAAAATTAATTACACAAATGATGAGCAAAAACAATTTTTGGACTAGGTTGTCAATTAATAAGTTTGTTCTTGTGGTTTTTGGGCTTTTACAGCAAAATAGAAAATCATACTGAAACATATGTTGATTCTTTTCGTGTATCTTCTACTAGGTTAAATTACTACTTTCAAGTTTCATTTAGTTTGTTTCTGTTTTTTCGGTATCTTTCTCAGGCTGATGTCGATTGGATTCCCAACAGACATTATTCAGGGTTGTACGGACTCATGAAGCTGGTTCTTACTAAGGTGCTACCCCTGGACTTGGAGAAGGTATCCAAAAGATAACAGTGTTGTTATGACTCAATTCAGTGACTCAACTCGAGTCACAGCTCGAGTCCCACTTTTAGTGACACGACTCGAGTCCTTGCACATGTGCAAAAAAAATGCTCGACTTCAGTCGCTGATCGCTGAAGGTCAAAAGACTCGACTTAACTCGAGTCTAGACTTAACGTGACTCCACTTGACTCGAGTCCGTAGCTTCGGTGACTCGACTCAATTCATATCCTTAAAGTTGTTCATGGAAGTTATCCCTATCGTATAGACCAGTAATGATTCTTTGGTTTATGTCTCTTTGGATGCAAGATGTGAACTTTCAGATTTACATAATGCCTTCCCTTTGAATCCAAACCAAACTGCTAATGTACTGCAAATGCCTGTTGCGGGGAAATATATAAATTTACAGAGGCCTGAACGTTTCCATCCCTAACAGGGTGTATCGTAAAGACCAGTAATTTTATGTCTCCTTGGATGCAAGATGTGAACTTTCATATTTACATAATGCCTTCCCTTTTTAATTCAAACCAAACTGCTAATGTACTGCAAATGCCTGTCGAGGAGAAATGTATAAAGTGAGAGAGGCCTGAACATTTCCATCCCTAGCAGGATCGTCTCGGGAGGAAGACGTAGAATAAAAACATAAGACATAAGTGTAGTAACGTCCGTCTATTCTGTATTGCAGACTATCGTCCTGGATACGGACATCACGTTTGCGACCGACATCGCCGAGCTCTGGCAGTTGTTCAGGAAGCTAGGAACGAGGGAAGCCATCGGACTGGTGGAGAACCAGAGTGACTGGTATCTGGGAACATTGTGGAAGAGGCATAAACCATGGCCAGCAAAGGTATTAGTAGTTACCATGGGCAATGACATTTTATTTTGTCTCTTGTCACAAAGACAGAAATTGAACCAGTCTTACTCATTTTTTTTGGGGGGGGTGGGGGGTACTCTGTTTATTATTAAAGTTTGCAGTTTCCACACAGGAATTTCTGCTATCTGGCAATTCATATCAGCTGATTCAAAGTTACAAAAAGTGTAGTAAAATATATATGTTTTCTTCCCTTTTTTAAAATTTTCAGTTCTTTTTCCATAATTCATTTGGAGGGCCAGTGTATGATCCTTTTGACTTTTGAACTTTTCAAACCAAATGATTTTTGTTGACTTTTGTAGGGTCGTGGGTTCAACACAGGAGTTATGCTCTTTGATCTTCGGAAGTTGAGGGATTTGAACTGGATGCAGATGTGGAGACTAACAGCTGAGAAAGAATTGATGAACCTCTTGGCAACTTCTTTAGCAGATCAGGTGATTAAGCTTTTTTGGTCGTTATTGTTGCTAGTGTTATTCTTGTTATTGTATCATCATCATCATCACCATTGCCATCACTATCACCATCATCATCATCATCCCCATCATCATCACCACCATCATCATCATCATCATCATCATCATCATCATCATCATCATCCCCATCATCATCACCACCATCATCATCGTCATCATCATCATCATCATCAAAATCACCGTCATCGTCATCAACATCATCATCATCATCATCATCATCATCATCATCATCATCATCATCATCATCATCATCATCACCATTATCACCATCATCATCATCATTGCTGCTGCTGTTATCCTTATTCCTTATTAATTTGCATAACCTTCTATGTGAGCGTAAGAACAAAAGTTACATTTTCAAATGTCCTGTCTAGTAGGCTTTCGACATTTCCCGTCTCTAAGATTTTTTTTTTTGGTTTCTTGTCGTCAGGATATCATCAATGCATTGATCAAGAAACATGACTACCTAGTTCACTCGTTACCCTGCGCCTGGAATGTCCAGCTCAGCGACAATACCCGTAGCGAGGTACGTAACAGATATTTCTCCTCTGTCGTCGAAAGGTATAATGCGGTGGCAGACAATGTTTCACTCATATTGAAGAGAAACAATATTCTACATCGTTTTGTTGGAAACTTTTCTTCTCGATATATCATGTTCTCAACTCTAGATGTGGTTGTTTGGAAGTTATTTTTACCCGAAAGTTCCTTCCTTACTCCAGGAAGTGGATCTTTGTGGGTAGTCTGTGATGTCATCAGGGTAGATGTTCTTTTCCAGCTTTAATACCCGCTATTTATATGTTGCGTCGTTGTCAATTTTACCCAGGAAACGTCATATATTCGAAACGTTGCTCATTTGTCAATTTTCACTTCATTTGGAATTTCATGAATATTCAACTTATTTGTAAAAATCAAGGAATAAATTTGCATATTTTGAATAATCATATTAAATTCTATGGTTCCTGTGGACAGAAGATACTCTTCACATGTACAGCAGTTTTGCCCATATCGAATAGCACTTAGAGATACGATACCAGATTGTATCATTCCCTGACAATATTATTTTAAAATAAGCTGGTTATTTATCTGGAAATGCTCTGGGATAGTTTTGGTCGACAGATTTGTGATCATAGATCACAGGAAAACCCTTCAAATGTCAATCTTGGCTCAAATGACAAAATCATTGTGGTACTTGGAGCTGTTTATTAAACTCCGCCTTTTAATATGTGTGTGCACTTAAACATTAAGTGACAGAGTGCATTGCAAAGGGTATAAAGTGCTCCGTATTCAGTTAACTAAAGAGTGTTCATCAAGTGCAGTATTCATTTACATGTTTAGATAGTGTGCATAAGAGTGCATAGACGTGTGAAGTATAACTATAAAATATCACGATTTTGTGTAATAAAACAGAAAATTTGTGCTCTTCAATCTCTGCAGCTTTGCTACACGGAGGTCAACGACCTGAAGGCCATACACTGGAATTCTCCTTACAAACTGAACGTGAAGAACAAACACGTGGAGTTCTTTCGTAACCTGTATCTAACGTTCCTGGAATACGATGGTAACTTACTACGGAGAGAGCTCTTTGGTTGCGAGGCAGGGAAGGGAAATAGTACCTTCCAAGAGCAGGTGAGTTTTTGTTGCTCTGTCAAAGTTTAAATAAAAAGAGGCAAACTGATGGGGGAAAATCTTAGAAGATATGGAAAGTAACATCAATCTAAACTTGAAATTTATTGGATACTAATAATAGCTTTTAATATTTGCTTTTAATATAGCGCTTTATACCAGCGATAGGTCTCAAAGCGCTTTACAGATGTTATATTACCCCTGGTCAATGATAACCTGTCCCAGAGACAATCCCTCCAGTCGGCAGCAGTTATATACTGCGCCCAATGACAAGTTACCTCACAGGTACCCGTTTAACCCTGGGTTCCAACAGTCCATAGACCATTGGGCGTGCCCCAAACGTGGGATCGCCCATTCATTTTTTGATATATTTACATTTTTATTTTAATCGTGATTTGTAGTTGGATAATCTGGATGAAGAGGACATCTGTTACGAATTTCGTCGAGAGAAGATTTTGCTGCATCGATCACATCTCTATTACCTGGATTACAACTACACACCGGTGAGTTCCAGACTACTCGATAAAGTATGAATTGTTGGTGGCGAGAGGGGTGAAGGCAGGGGTGTCAAGTAGGCTCCTGATAAGCCTCTTTGAAACAGGGATGAGCCTGGGGTAAAAAAAACTCACAGAACTTTGCAAAAATTGCGGTATAGGCTCCAGTTTGAGTATGCTACAGTGTGTTAGGATAATAGTTTTTGTCCCCGAGGTAGAAAAGGAGTCACAGATATTCCGCGAATTCGCAGAAAAAGCTCATACCTGTTGAAAAGAGGTGACACGGTGGGATATAAACTAGCATTTTACGATCCCTCGTATTCCATGACAACTAGATTGAATGAGACAACTGAAGATGTCATCTTGAATTCTTATCAACTTTCCAACGGTCAAAGATCAATTGTCGACAAGTCAACTTACCCTTATCTTACATCGGCTTCTGCTAATTATGGCATTAAACCTTTGATTAAGGTGCGATCCAGAAGCCGTAAAATTTGTGAGATAATTCTTTGAAGTTTGAAAACGGGATGGTTGCCAATATGTCTCGGAAAGAGACTTTTCTTTGTAACAAACTGCGATCGACTGCAAAAAGCCTGTGAAATTATATGTGTAAAAGATGGAGAGTCATTCTCCCATGATCTTTGTCAAGGTTGTCACTGATCCTAGAAATATCATCTCTCGACACAGACTGAAATGAAAAAACAGAAGAAAAGAATGTAGACAGAGAAATGTCACAGAAGATCCTGTGTCAGGGCCCCTTCAAATATTATGTACCAATTCTTCACATGAGGTGGGGGGGGGGGGCATTTCATTGTTTCATTTCTTTCAATGTCAATTTCATTTTTTTTTTTTTTACAAATATTTTTGGTTTTGACTCTTGTCGAATAGGAGCCGAATGATGTGACTCTTGTTGCACAGCTGAGTATCGACAGATTACAGATGTTGGAATCTATATGCAAACACTGGGATGGTAAGTAGACTGCCACTTTCTAATGCCATGTGCCTCCTCTGATGGGGGCAGTAACTGCAATACCTACAGACTAATTTATGGTACCATGTTACGACAATTTCATAATTGACAAGGAAGAGAAAATCGGCAGAGGTCAAGAATATGTTTGGTGTTTATGCAAGCTATGAAGGATAACAATAGGCTTTACAACTGATTGGTCTATCCCCCCCCCCCCCCCAAGAAAAAATTGGTCAGTTTTTCATCTGGTGTCTACTTTTGCTATTGTGCATACCAGGGTTACTTGACTTTGGGGGTAGAGGTCTGTTGAAATTTAAAAAGAAGTTATTTTATTTATGGTTAAAGCCTGTAACATGAACATTCTTAATAGTTGCAATCTGGACGAGGTTTATATTCCATACTTCTAATGTTTATGTTTTATCTGTCTAACACAGGACCAATCAGCTTAGCTCTATACATTTCCGACGGGGAGGCTCAACGGTTTCTCGACTACGCATTGAACTCTGAGACCCTGCAAGCAAGGAAAAATGTCGGCTACCACATTGTGTATAAAGATGGGGTAAGACTAAATTATTCACCTTTTAAGAGAACTTTTTCAGTTCATTACCAATGTGCATTTTTTTTGGTTGCAATATTAATTTGCTACTAAGATTTTTCAATTTTGTCTTTTAAGTTTTTGCAAGGTGTTAACCATTTTTATCGATTCTTTAAGGAATATGAAATGGGTTCCGCTGGTGCTCTTTTTTCTCTTTCTCTATCCAGGTTTATGAAGCCTTAAATCAAACTGCAGTTTAGTCGTTGGGTTATCAGGGCGCTTGGTACTTAAGCTAGCTCCGTTGATCTTAAGCTAGCTGTCTTGATGCTTAAGCTAGCTGTAGTTGCAAGGAATAAATCCATCTGTGGTATGGATGCATTGTTTGCGTCTGAGAATATCTGTTCTATGTTCTCCCTCTCTAATGATATGATAATAGTAAAAAATATATAATAATAACAGAATTATGAATGATGAATTTTTGCCATTTTGCTTTATCCTTAGCAATTTTACCCGGTGAATTATCTTCGTAACGTAGCTTTAAAACAAGTCCAGACAGAGTACCTTTTTCTCACCGATGTCGACTTCTTACCAATGAAAGGCCTTCACACCAACCTTAAGAAACAAGTAATGAACCAAAATATGGAAAATACCAAAAAGGTAGGTTTCTGTGGGATAGGGGGGGGGAGCAAGGGGGGAGCAGGGGGGGGAGCTGCACCATTTGAAATAGTAAACTCATTCCAAAGATATGACTGAGTGTTAAAATAGAGGAAAGAGCAGTAGTGTTGCCAGAATGTAAGGCAATGGTGTTGCCAGAATTTGAAGAAACTGTGACGAAGGGTACCAGTTGTTCAAAACAATGTACTCAAAATTTATTAGTAAAGTAGAATTTGCAATTTTTGAGACTGGCCCCCACCCACACTCACCCCCCACCCCACCCCTATCCTTTCTCAACTTTTTCGTGTACGATGTACTTTAATATCTTAACCTATAAATTTTCTTACAGGCGCTGATCGTTCCAGCGTTTGAGACGCTGCGATATCGTCTCGACTTCCCAAAGACCAAGTCAGAAGTGATTCATCAGCTTAACTTGGGAACTCTCTTGACCTTTAGGTACCACGTATGGCCGAAGGGACATGCACCGACTAACTTTGCCAAGTGGAGGACAGCGATAACTCCTTATACCGTAAGTAAACGCTCAGAAGGTAACAGGGATGTTTGCATCTCATTGCCTTTATTACAGGCATGAGCTTTTTTCGGGAATTCGCGTAATATCCGTGATTTCTTTTCTACCTCAGGGACAAAAACTTTTATCCTAACACACTGTAGCATACGCAAACTGTGGCCTATACTGCAATTTTTGCAAAGTTCCGTGATTTTTTTTTTACCCCAGGCTCATCCCTGATATTAAGAAATGTTAATACGTCGGCCTATACCTAGACAACCTAACATGCAGGGATGATAAGCCTAACCATTTGTTTGCAAATCCCTATTGGTCTGTTTAAGTTTTATGTCATACGATTGATCACCTCGTGATAAAGAACTAAAATCTGTTCGGTGCTCTTTGTTCGTAACCAGGTGCAATGGGAGGCAGATTTTGAGCCTTACATCGTCATAAGGAAAGACTGCCCTCACTACGATACAAGGTTTGTTGGATTCGGTTGGAACAAAGTATCACACATAATGGAGGTAGATGCACAAGGGTGAGTTTCCCGTCTGTAAAAATGATTTGATTCATTTTCATATTTATTCATCCACTTTTTTCTTTATTATGTATATTTTCAGGAAATAGTATAATTCTATCAAGTTATCATAGAGCGAAATGCAGTGTGTATTTACAATTAATATTAACATGCTGCTGTTATCTTTCCTTATTGTACCTGTGTCCTTGCATGGAAAAGGAGAAAACAGTAGTTCGATACTTCTTAAATCTATTAAAGAGTTCTTCTTGAGGGTTTCCCAGAAAGAAATGCGGGCATAAAACATTGTACGCTGGAAATCAACAAAACAAGATCCGTGGGAACAGAAAATGGCAATTGAGAAATTAATTAAGGCATTTACAAACTAACACATCACTAATTGTACAGTTAATTAAAATTGATTGAAAGTTTAATTTGGACACATCTGAGATGACATTAGTTTGTGTTTTGTACCTTTTTTTTTACAGTCAAGCAGGATGAAAAATAAAGATATTATACAAACACAAGAGAGGTATAGCTAAATTCGCATCGTTAACTCGTGAAGATTCTAGTGTTATCGTCGATGCAATAAAACATGTACAGACACATGTGTTTAATTGCTCCCTTGAAAAGTTGAACTTTTACAAAATGTCCCTATTAATCAGGATCGTCCCGTTTCTGCACCAAAACTATATAGTCCTGCCGGCAAACTAAATTTTCACAATTTTCTAAAGTGACATTCAAAATGACCACTGCGTTTAGGATTCGCAAATTAATACATGTAAATTTAGTACGCATCATGGGCCGCAAGAACGAGGTCTGGTTGTGGGTACAAATATGTCATGATTATTTTTAGAAGCGTGATATAATCGTGACTCTGAACACACAAACATGGTCAATGGTCTCCAAACAGCCCCGCAAGCTTGGCGGGAAATGTTGTGTGTAACATGGGCTGATGTGTGACTAGTATGGCACACTTAAGTCAATGTAACTTTTTCGCGGTATCAGTACTTGAGTAACGTTAGATACAAAAGTTTAGACCGCACGGCTAAAGTAAGGAGTTGTGTCCCACTGTTCAACCTGCAAGAAAAAGGGTAACCCTAAGCTCACATAATCTGTGAGCATGCAGGGTTTAAGTTCATTATATCTCACACATGCATCTGTGAATAAAGTTGTGTATACATTCGTTGATCTGGAAATGTGTGCCGATGGCCTTATCTCACTAATCAGTCTTTGAAACGTACTATATTCAAAAGTCATTTCCATGAATTTAATTTCTGTCTGTTTGTCCTATCATGAATCTCATTCATTGTAAACTGAATAACAGAGAATTTGGAAGACAGTTATAACTCATCCAGTAGTATTGTTTCCAAATCGTTTAATGAGGACAAAAAAAATTTTCCTTTTTACTTCAAGGTTTCGGAAATAACGCTTGATTTTGTCATCTGTTCATCACGAGAGGTAAAAGGGCATTTTAAATCTGTATTATAATGTGAAATGTCAGTTTTAAAAAAAAAAGAGTCATAAACAAATTAAAACAAATATATTATTTCTATTACTTTCTCATTTCTAGATATGAATTTGTTGTTCTCCCTAACGCTTTCATCATCCATATGCCGCATACTCCAAGCTTTGACATCGCTAAATTCCGTTCCAGCGAAACCTACCGAACGTAAGTAGATTGGTTCTTGCTGTTATCAAAGCAGTTTTATTTTAATTTAAAGTATTTAATAGACGTCTTAATCAGTTTAATGGTTTCTTTAAGGTAGATAATTGATGTCATCGTCATTTTAATTTAGAAGAATTGTCAGATCTAGAGAAAATTGTATGAACACGTTGATCCCGATTCGTGGTCGATATTAGACATTGATTGGTTTATTCCATGTATGACATCACAGATTATTGCACAATCTACTGATATAAATT
Organism: Apostichopus parvimensis; assembly: GCA_000934455.1. Taxonomy (NCBI): domain Eukaryota; kingdom Metazoa; phylum Echinodermata; class Holothuroidea; order Aspidochirotida; family Stichopodidae; genus Apostichopus; species Apostichopus parvimensis. Next base: position 44,779 of record KN887743.1, on the reverse strand, counting down.
CTCATGAAATTTCTTAACTTACTTAAAATAGCTTACAAAAAATGTCTTTTTACTTCTTGGTCAATTTTCTATTTCACATTTTGCATAATTCTAAGATTGCCATTAATCTCATAAGATCCATTCCCATGATGCATTGCATTTTGTTATCAAACATGGAACTGCTAATCCCAAGAAGAAGTAGTTAAGTTATAATGTTGTGGTGGGATTAATGTGCTTAATATATTTGTTGAACCTAAGACTTCATTCTAACATTTATTACTTATTTTAGGTTTAAAATTTCTTCTTTTACTCTTTTCTCTGGTTACTGGTTTTAATCCCATTCTATCCCAAAAAATCCTTAATTTACTGAAAATAACTTAAAAATGTCATTTTTATTGCTTGGTCAATTTGCTTTTTTTTTCACATTTTGTATCATTTCAAGATCTGCATTAATCTCGTAAGATCCATTCCCACGATGCTTTGCATTTTCTAACGAACATGGAACTGCTAATTGCAAGAACAACGAACAACGAACATGGAACTGCTTATTGCAAGAAAAAATATCTAATTTATTATTCCTTTGAAAGATTTCTGTAGTTACAGCTATAAATCTACTGAAAAATCAATGTATACATTATAGAATTTGATTATCAACATCCAACTACTTTGATCTGATGCAATGAACATTTAATATCAAAAACAACAATGTTCAACAAAATCAACATCAACAACATAAATCAAAATGGGAGGGTTCCAAACTTCCAATCACCTCTGATTTTTTTTGTTTTTTTTGTAGATGTCTACAAACATTGAAGGAGGAATTTCAACGGGATCTCTCCAAAAAGTATGGATTCGCTGCCTTGAAATACATGGCTGTCGGCAACAGGTAACAGAAAGTGAGGAAAGTTTCTCAACTACGGTCTTTGTTGCCATGGAGAATGTGACTGCGAGTCACAGAGAACAGACAGTCATGGAAAGTCTGAGAGGTACAGCTTTGCTACGTTGGAGTATGTGGCTGTTTGTCATACGTAACAGAAAAAACAGAAACGGTTTTGAAAGAACCGTTTTGTTGCCATGAAGAAGTACATGGCTGTCACTAGATAGGTTACAGAGAGTTCATGGAAATGTTTAGAGAGAGAGTTTTTGCTTCCTTGAAGTTAGTAACTAATACTCCTAGGTAACAGGGAGTCATGGAAAAGTTTTAGATGGAGAGTTTTTGCTTCCTTGAAGTTAGTTACTAGTATTCCTAGGTAACAGGGTCATGGAAATGTTCTAGATGGAGAGTTTTTGCTTCCGTGAAGTTAGTTACTAGTATTCCTAGGTAACAGGGTCATGGAAATGTTCTAGATGGAGAGTTTTTGCTTCCTTGAAGTTAGTTACTAATACTCCTAGGTAACAGGGAGTCATGGAAATGTTTAAAGAGAGAGTTTTTGCTTCCTTGGAGTAAGTGATTATAGTCGTAGGTAACAGAGTTAGGGAAAATTGATGAGGACGATTTTGGTGACTTGTAGTTTCGTCATTGCCTGTCGGTGAGGGGTAACAATAAAGTTAGGAAATGTTTTAAAACTAAAAAGAGAGTTTTGCTGCCTTGGTGTATATGGCTGTTGGTAATGTAAAGGTACCAGAAAGGTAGGTAAGATTGACTTTATGGTTAACATTCTTCATTTTACCTTTATTATTGAACTTTAAAACTTCTGTTGATAACTTCAAACCATTTGTACTTAAGTCTCTGACAAGGTGCAACTTTTGCAAATTAACTCGAAAGTTTTTTTTCCCAAATAATTTTATCGTACAAAAATGTCCAAATGCCTTGAACGGTATCACTGTCCAGAGGAAAGTTAGTTTTGACAAATGAATGAAGATCAAATTACTGAGCTAACCTGGTGAAATTTTTTTTCATACAATTCATATATTATATGTTTGAGTTATTGAAAGCTGAAATTTGTCACAGTTTGTGTACCATAAGCGAACTGGAAGCCAACAGTCGTGATTTCATAGTTACATGCTGCAAGCAAAAAGATTGATTTTTCCTTATTTTTTTTGTTATACTGTATTGTTTTACCTTGGATTGGATGTGGTTTCAACTTTGCCTGAGGGGATGTGAAGTTCACAATACCCCGAACGACTGAAGTGTATTCATATGTTAATGAATCACAATTTTGAAGAAGAAAATTTGATGTACATTTTAAGGAAAACATAAAAAGGAAACTTGTCAGTGTGCATCTATGATATCACACATGTTTGCTTCAAGTTCACTTTTGGTACAAAATATGTCAACTTCGAATGTTGTTATCTCAAAGTAAAATAAGAGAAGGAATTTAATGCAAAGTTTCACCAAGATGTTTAGAATATGTTCCATCTTCGTCAACCAAAACTAAATTTTTCCTCTTGACTATCCTTTCAATGATGAGGATTTTTTGTCTCCAATTGCTAAAAGAGCAGTTGCTAAGCATTTGCTAACATAGCATTAAAGGGTGTGAAGACTCGCGCAAAAAGAAACGTCTAGTGCCGGTTATCTGACCTAGTTTCGAATGAGGTGTAACAGAAGTGTTAGACACCACCATCAGTCCCAGAAAATACACACACAGCTTGCTACTGTCGGTAATTAGACACTAGTGTACAGTCAGTACATACAGCTGCGGTCAATTCCCACAGCACAGTATACAAACGATTGAGCGATGGACATATCAGGTCCAGCTAAAGATAACAAGGTATCACGTTTCATTACTGTCTGCATTTTGTAGCGACACAAAAAAAAACGTCACTTTGCAAGCAAAGGAAAGTTAACTTTTTCAGATGGCCACACAGGGTTTGGGGCGAGTCTTCAATGCCTTTAGTAGCAATAACATTAATAGAAATACATAGCAGTTTAGAAAAATGATTTAATGAGGGCAGTATGCTATGTCAACAAAGTTGTGAACATTTTTCAGTGACCATTATTTTGAACTTTGAGCATATTTGGAGTTGACCCGGGGGTGGGGATTGGAAGGGGATGGAATGCCAATAATCTTTAGTCTATCAGCTGCAAATAATGTACGGAACTTCAGCGAACTGCACAAAGTAGGAAGAAAATACAGTGAGAACAGCTTCTGGTAATGCTGTCAGTGACTGACATGTGTTTTTTAAATAAGTGTATATATTTTTTATAACATTATGTCCTTTTAAAAAATTTCTGAATGTTTTGCAATCACTCATTTGGTATTCAGGTGCGACTAATTGTCCCTTATTTCTTAATAATTCATCTTCATTCTAATCAGCTTTTTAATTCAAAATTTTGCATTTGGCTATTACCCCAAAAAAAATTGGACTTGATATTTTATTAAAGTAATATATTAAAGTATGGTTAATTATGTTATTTTCCCTTAATTTATGATGACAGACGAGATCTAGTTGTAGGGATGAATCCAGGATGTGTTTTTTTTTCGGGGGTGGGGAGGGGGGAGGGGGAGGGTCTTTGGAGCCAACTTCCCTATAGAGGAGTTGGGGATATTCCCTTAAGTAGTAATTAACATTTCGGAGGCATATTTAGGCTATAAATTAGGTCTATACCAAATGATGTGCTATTACCTACTTAAAATGTTTGTTTGTTTGGAATGGTGTACAACCCCGCCTTTTGGTTTGAGGTTGCCCTATCTATGGGCTTCAAGAACATTGTACGTGGAGAGAATTATGTCATTGGGCCATCTTTTAGAAGTCTGCATTTTCATATACAGTTTTCATATGAGAGTGCATTTTTCGTCATCCCGTACTTTTCCAGGGCTCCATAATTGACCCTGAACCCTGGGCTGTAGTTCCCCTGACCTCCCTCCTCTTCATTCTTCAACTCCCCCACCCTCACCCCTCCTCCACTCTCCTCTGATGAGGCCTGGCCTAAATACCTACAGTAGATCCTATTTTAAGAAATATAAGAAAAAATAAACTGGTGCTAATAGAATATGATATCATTTTATTTTCTATTTCATATTTCATTTCACATTTTTAACAGCTGACCTGTTATTTAAGTGGTTAAAGTGTGTTTAAGTTTGTGAATTGATTGGTATCTGTGCTCTTTGTATGCTTGTGGTTTGTGGTAATTAAGAAAGTACCAAAAATTGCTTCTGTTTGCTTTCTCTTGAGGGTGGGGGGGGGGGGGGGGGGGCAGGGGGTTTCTAGGTGGAAAGTAAACCATTTTCTTCTCAGCGTATGTGCATATTGTGGGAGTTGTTTGATTCTGTTAATCTTGTCTATATTTTTGGTCATTTAAAGTTGATAAAGAAAAGAGATTGTAAAGTTGTCTCTGTGATTATATTCTGATATATTCCATGTCAGTGGATCGTCTGAAAATTTCAAAGTGAAGAAGGGAATGAAATTTTTAGATTTTGTTTGTATTTTTGTGTTTTGCCAACTGATAGGGAAGTTTTAAGGAGAGGAGTTGACTTTGGGGTGGGGCGAGGGGGGGGGGGTTGGGGAGAGACTTAGGGGCTGAGTAGTAAACACAGAGGGGGATTGGAGGGAAGGACTACAATTTATCTGAAATGAGTTTTAAGTAGCTTTATATTATTAATATCCTTTCTGTAACCTTTCTACACTGTTCGTATTCATTTTATAATTTTGTTTTGGCTTTTGTGTAATTTCATTCTCCCTTTGTTTCCTTATTACTTTGTTTTGATATCATTTATTGTTTATCTCGTTATATTTATGTACACTCAATTACTCTGTAAATACAAACAACAGATAAGTCTAACACAAAGCCTCAAGAGTTTGTGCAATTGCTGTAATAGTTTCGTATGCCTCAGTATGCATAAAGAAACATAGGCCAGTCATTATTGCTAGGATATATTTCAAACATATTTCTTTTGTTTGTGTTTTAATTACTTTTATGCTTCTTGTAAATGATGTCTTAATGGTCTACGTACACCTAGTATCCAATTCCCCCCCCCCCCCCACATTCAGTACATTTGTTGTGTGTGATAAACTCATTCAAATTCTGTTGGAAATTTTTCGAAAATCTCTTTTCGTTTTCAAGATATGCACATTTGAAGCTTGATAAATCTGGGAAACTCATTTAATATGTGCAAACTATGATGTAGAGCATTGCGCTCATCAACATTCTTATTTTAGGCCTTAATAAGTTAACCCCTTATTACAAGCCCACATATATCATTTGAATAATGTGATGTTCTTTGTTTCAAAGGAGACAAAATATTTCAAAAAAATTGCCTTAGGCTACAAACCTGTGTTCAGTGTCCTCGAAACGAAGGTTGTAGAAAACAAAGGAATAACATAACTGAAAATTAGGCATTCAGTCCCATTACATCATCAATGTGCATAATTAGCTAATGTATATACATAAATGAAACTAGAATAAAGAAAAGACTTGTAAAATGGTTAATCTTTGATGGATTTTGATGCGAGTTGCGGCTATCTTTTTCATGACGTCTGATGCCTATTAGAGAGATTAGGACAACGTTGTTCCTAGGTGACCGTAGGCCTTTGAGTTAGTGTTTAGTGAATTGTGAAGGAGAAATAACAAAACAATAACAAGCAAACAACATGCTATGATAGATAAATTATGAAACCACTTATTACATTAGCTATTTTAATTCTATTTAATTGTATCTTTATTGGGTTTGTATTTATGGAGCCAAAGATGTGATCCCTATTTGATATACTCAAGTTCAACTATGGAATATGTATATTTTTGGTTTAACAAAACTTTTCATATCAACATATGGGTTTGGAATGTCACATTTTGTGTCGAGCATGTAGCCTTTCTGTTTTTTGTGGGTTTTTTTATTGTAAAGAAACATCATATGAAAGATACGTTAATTATGACTACAGGGTTGATATGCACAAGTTATGTAATATGCAGTTCTCTCTGTTTTTTAGCAGATTTCATCAAACTTTTCTCTGTTTTGATATCATAAGTCAATCATCTTTTTGTATTTCAGAAAAACAATTGACTGTTGTAATCCTTTCGGGCACTCATGATCTTCCCCTTAACTGGTACTTACTTTTAAGGGTTATTTTTGGCTGTTTAAAACTGAAATGTTTTTTTGCTTTTGGTTTTTTTTTATTATTTTTTTTTTTATGTCAAATGTAAGTTTTACAAACGTCCCAAAATACTACTACTTTTAATACTACGTAAAAAAATATTTAAGTGACACGTTTTTTAACAGTGGCCAAAATGAGGAAGCGTGGTCCCGGCTCAGATTCAAGATAGGGTGGGGCCAGGAGTCCAATGTTCAGTGATGATTATTGTCAAAATTGAAGATGAAGAATAATAAGCTGGGAAAAATTTAGGTGGTTTATAGTATCTCGGCAAAGACTTTGTTTTTTTGTTAGTTATCACTAGTTTAAGTGATTCAATCAGTATATATTGCTTTAAATAGATGCAACAAGCAAAAATAGGAGAGGGGGAATTAGCCAGTTATGGTGAAGCTTGCAACATTTCACATCTTTTGCTGTCACTTTAATAGACATTGGATTCTTTATTTGACACTTTCAAATTCCTGAGAGTAATGACAAGGGTTCGAACCTTAACGGAAGCGAGCCCTCATTGGACCAATGGCAGCTTCGTGTAGCTTAATATTGCTTTTCGGACAAAATACATGAAAATATTTTTTTTTAAGTTTACATGTTGTAATGTATTCCACTTCAAATTGTATTCAAGCATAACATGTAATTTTTTTCCATTAATTATCACTTTTTGTTTCCACTATTGAATGAATGTAACGCTGCAAGGTTAAGTTCCAAAAAGAACGAACCCAATGCAAGAAACTTTCAAAATTCATGTATTTTCATGATCATCTTCTCCTTATCACTAGCAGATTGCTAGATACATTTCAACATTATTAAAATGTTCCAAATTTCTTCTGCCAGACCACGAGCGTTTCTGCCACAGTTCTTGAATCTTACTACTTTATTAAATAATTAATGTTATTTTGAGGCAATTAATTCAACATCCTATAACACTCCTTAAATGGCATCAGTGTTTGGCTCAAAATTCTATAAACAAAAAATCGGCTAGAATATCTCAAAAGAACATTCCTCGAATCTCTGATTCTTCAAATTATTCACAGACATTTAAGAATTGTTAAAATACACAGTTAAATAGCTCAGTGTGGATAAATTACTTTTCAGAGTGGGCGCAGTTAAAAAAATGAAATTTGAGCATTGGTGACCATTATCAAACATTCTAGCATATATTTGGGGGGGTGAGAGGGGCGACAATATTATGGTGTAATGGAGCACTGTTTCTACAGCAAAAACTGCATGCATACATTTTTTATCATATCTATATCCATAACTTAAAAAAGGTTACAAAAAACATGTGCTTCCCTGTTTTTTAAGTCTGGTTTTTTTGCAAAATATTCATATAAATATTTCAAACTCTTTTTTTCTGCTTCAAACAAAGACCATGTGTTTGCATGCCTGAATTATTTGCCTTCCTTACTTATTTTATTAGCCTTGTCTGTGTTTTGAATTTTTTTAATCTATAATTTTGGTCCTTCTTTGTTCAGTTTTCAAAGTTTCCTCATTGATATGTATCATCTCCATGTTCTTATGACACAACATACTTCTGGGCCATCAAGATTAGCAGGTTGGGAGGAGAGGGGGGTCGGGTTGGGTAGGGGGAATGAGAGGAGATTTACATCAAGTATTTATCTATAAGCTGAGTTTCAAAGAGAACGAACCCTATGCAAGAAAATCTCATAAACTCAATGACCCTCAATATGGACAGCTAACAATGTGTATTTGATATGTGGGAGGGGGAGGGGAGGGAGGGGGTTGTTTCCATACCCTCTCACTCTACAGCATTAGTTTGGTGTGTATCACATCTATTATTATACAAATAATGAATGGTTATGAGTGCAATAGTGCAAATATTTCATGAGTTGAAAGATGGAATGTTCCATTCAACGAGGCGCAGCCGAGTTGAATGGAACAAATTACATCTTTCAACGAATGAAATATTTGCACTATTGCACGAATGGAAACCATTCATTATTTGTTTTATACAACACCTTCAAATTTGGATATAATTGGATGTAAAATGCACTCATGCAACAGATTGTTTTGAACAGACAGGTTTCTCTGCTCTCTTACCATTGAAAAAAGTGCTATCAAAAAAGTATAACCCATGGTTCTATTTCATAGAGTGCAATAGAGCGGATTTTGCATGCAATCGACGAGCAATTGACCAATTAAATGGCCGGAATATAATTAGGTGTTGTATAAAATGCAATAGTGCATCCCTATGATAACTATCACCCTTCCTCCAACCCTATCCCGACCCTCCCCCCTCCCCAGCCCACTTTAATATTTTGACATTGAAATTAATTACTGGAACAGCTTAAGGATTCCCCTTACACAAGTTCCCTTTTACTCTGTAACCTAAATACGTCATTGCAGAATGACACCCATTATTCATTCGTGATGTTCCACGGAGTGAACAAAGAAAAACCAACAATGGAATTTCACTCTGTAAAGCTCCTGGCAGAGGTGAACCCTTGACAAATTGTGTAAAATTGGCTTTCCATAAAGAAAGAATCGATGCGTCGAACAAATACGATCAAAGAGGGTTGCCATGACGACACTGTGACGCGTCTTTACGGAAGGGATTTACACTGGGTGAATCCACGTAATCATGCATAAGTTATGTACAACTATAACGCCAAGATCCCCTCTATTCTATGCTCTACACGGTAACCTGTGTAGCCTATACCGGAATCTTTAACTTTTAAAATCGAAAGTCTTTATTCAACTTGCATCTATAAAGTTTGTTTTGTTTCAAACATGGAGGACACTGGACACTGAAAGATCAGACGATAATTAGCGCGAACCGTGTTCAGGAATTTTAATTGAGGACACTTTCAGACACGTAAGTTACGGTAAGTAATTTTATAGTTTGTTTCAGAAACAGGCACCCTGCTTTGACCGACTATAGGCCAATATTTCAGAAGATGTTGACCAACGTGATTATATTGTAGAAGGGATAGAATAATATATATTTTTAAAAGAAAAGTCACCCAAAGCTAGAACCTGGGCACTATAATGTATGACGTAATGTAACATGTGATGGAGATATTGGTGTTTATCTCTACGGGATCTCTCAGTAGAAGGGTACAGTGAAGGGGAAATCTTTTACAAAACAGCTTAATCCTTTCTGCATTTGAAAACGTGTGTTAATCGGGCGGAGAATAATTTCTAGGAACTATAGCTAACACACGGAATGTTGCCGGAGAGGTTTCAAACACGGACCTCTCAGTTGAATATGAGGGATCAGGGGCGGATCCAGGAAAGGTATGGCCCTCGTTGACCCGACCATGTAGGGTGTTTAGGGCTCCTCCGTCAGGGAACAACATTGAGTGCATTCTGAGGCATATCAATAGACTGTAAATTAGATATATAGAGAAACATGCAAGACTGTGCTAATATCTCCTTTAAATCGTCTTGTGTTGGTTGAAGAAAGAGCGGGGGGGGGGGGGGGGAGGTGGGCACACCACCCATAACCTGGATCCCGCTTGAATATTTATGCTAGATTTCTAAAAATGCCTCGAGCAAGGGTACGATTTTAATTATACGTTAGAATTCAACTAGTACTGCACGGACCTAAATATAGCCTACCCACACTGATATTTCTTCGTTGTGAAATTCAGTTTGCCTGTATATCTCAGAAGCGGTGACGTAGCTAGGGATTGAAGCTAGGATCCCCTGTTCACTGTGAGTGGGGGCTGGGGGAGAGGACGCTCCACCCTTACTTCATCTTAAATGCACCGTTACATAAAAAAATGAATGTAACAGCCACAAATTTCGGCCTGAGTACGATTGGCTACTATAAATACAAATATGATCGTTGGCTAATCAACCACGGGCGGTGGGCTGGGGGCGGTGGGTGTGGGTGGGGGAGGGGGCTCGGACAGTCGCTAAATTAACAACAATTTGGTGACATATCATTCTGGCTTTTTATTTTATTGCAAATATCGTTGGAGATGAAAATGCTTTATTCAGCTTAAAGATTATCAGTATTGCCTCAAAATATGCTAGATAGTCGACTAATGGTCACTGATTCTCAGATTTCAATTCTACTGCCATCATTTTGCCTCACTGAGGGTAGGTGGTGTGGGTGGGTGGGGTGGGGTGGGTTGGGGTTGAGTGGGGGTGGGTGGGGGAACTGGTGAATTTTTGACCCTATGTAGCCAAATATTGCCGTGGGCTTTTTCATTTGTCTTTTTTATTTTCGGTTTTGTCTTCCTGTTTTTTTAGTGTAACAAACTATGCAACGTTTTATAGAAAAGGCAAAGATAATCCTCTGGGTGCTGACGATGGTCGTGTCTCTATGGAAACCAACTTTACAAGATGAAATACTTTGTGAAGAGACATATGAACTTCAAAGTACTTTAGAAACAGTGATCGTGACGTCACCGCAGTACCCGAGTGAATACCTACCCAGGACGAGTTGCTCATTCACTTTCAAGGCTAAAAGTTGTAAGACATTGCAGTTTTCTTCTTTCTTGTTGCTTTTTGTCGTAGTTTTGCTACTCCTATGCAGGTACCGTGGTACGCACCAGGGGTACAACCACGATTTTTTTGTACGCACGGGGGGGGGGGGGTAATATCTTATGTCGTCGAGGTGAGGAGTCAGGGAAGGGTTGGCCCCTCCTCTATTAGAAACGTTTGTAGGGCGCACGAAGTGATGCGGTAGCGTACCCTTGGGGAGAGGAGTAATTAGTAGATGGTCCTTCCCCTGTGAGAAAGTTTGAAGGGTTTAAGGGTGCTTAGATGCAAAAGATGGTAATGTATTGCGACTTTTCAAGCTAATGTACTTATTACTGTAATACTGTGTCAATGTTCAAGAGTTTTCCACTTGTCAGGCTAGTCTGCCCCAATATAAACGTTCTTAAAGATGGATCTTGAAAATTGTGAATAAAATAGATTGTACGAAATTTTGTCACCAGAATGTCACATGACGATGAAGAGCTTAATTGATTGGTTAATCGACAATTATGGTAGACGTACGTCATAGTCCTTCAACTTCCTTCTTTTGATTATTCTTTTTCAGATCACAGGTTGAGAATAATATTTGATGTCTTTGAATTAGAGAGAGCGAATAACTATGGTAGCTGTAGCTATGACTACCTCGAACTTCACGACGGTGTTTCGGCAGATGCACCGAGCTTTGGTGTCTGGTGTGGTCAAATAGCGCCGCCTATCATCATCAGTACCAGGACTCGGCTGTTCTTGTCATTCTTGACCGATGGATCCATCCAGGAAGTTGGGTTTTCCGCCACGGTTACCATGGTTAACTCTAGTTATGTTGGTGAGTTTATCGGCGTCTCTTGAAAACGACTTCAAGCAAGTTTATAAACCATTGGTGTTAATACTATTGTGTTGTATACAGACCGTTAAGAATCACTGTAATTTGTGTTCATATAAAACGTTTAACTTTGATTAAACATATTTAATTGACTTCTTGTTTCTTTGGATAAAAATTTAAATGTTAAATGATCCTCATCTGAAGCAGTTTTGCGGCTGGATTATTTAGTCTAATGTAACGATTATTGTGAAAACGTCAGATGAAACACAAAAACTCAGTAGGAAAACAAAAAAAGTTTTAAATGCATTTACAAATTTTTTAAAAGACAAATGGTGTTGGATGCCACGGATGCTTTGTTTTTCATATGAAGTTATAATTTCTTTTTATTTGTTCCATATCTGATATGAAATATAGTTAGTCAATATAATGAACTGCATTCTTATTAGATTTTATTTTCATTTAAATGTCGAACAATTTTACAAAATCAACGAGAATAAGCTCTCTATATTTATTCATGTACCGAGAAAGGGAGATTTAAAAGACAGAGAGACATGTGAACAAACTGCTTATTTAATATACAAAAAAAAAAATGGCGCATCCTAATTGGCTCATGATGCGTCATCACCCAATGAAATGTCCTTATTATTCAGGTACCATAAACTTGATTTAAACTCTTCTCTTCTTCAGAGAATGTCGCTACACCGGACCCTGGTGCCTGTTATCAGCTACTGGATGGACAGACAGGGTTTTTCATTTCTCCTGGTTTCCCAGAAAACTATGAAAATAACATTGACTGCGTTTACGTTATTACAGTTGATAGTGATTACAATGTGCAGGTACGTATATTATGCCTATAGTAAAATTCTTACGCTTAGGGATCAAATTTTACTATTCAATGGTCAGAGATTTTGCACAAAAAACAAATGGAACCTTTCTTACTCATGTCCAAATTAGGCACAATTCAGTCGTATCTATTGTACACAATACTTTCGGCGGTATGTATAAATTTATATCTTCCTTTTACTTCCTTCTTAACAGCTACGATTTTTGTCGTTCGATCTCGAGCCTTCAGTTAATTGTGTGTACGACTACATAGAAGTTAAAGACGGGAGTTCCCAGGGTTCATTGGTCCTTGGGAGGTACTGCGGAGGGTCAGGGAATCACCCACCTGACACAATAGAGTCAACCTCAGGGTCCAGCCTTTACGTTCATTTCCACTCGGACTATTCTCAGAGGTACACTGGTTTTAAAGCGGAGTATATCGACGCTCCATCGGGTTCCCATCGGTCGGTTCCGACGCCACTGAACTGCAGAATGTGGTCGGTAAGCATCGTTACCCTTAGCTATGTATTGCTATGCATGTACACATCTATATTCACTTCACCCCTCCCTTACATGTCTCCTCTCAATTCTTGTACTCTACCATCTACTTAACCTGTCAAAATAAATGTTGACAATTTTGTTCTGAGAGGGGGACACACAATTTTTTTCTGAGGGGGGGGGGGGGGCTAGACCCTCGGGCCTTCCGTGGCTACGCCACTGGTACAACATGTCTTGCATGTGACTATTTTTCTTCTATCATTTAATTTCTTTCCCGTATTTCTTTTTGTTACAGTCTGCGAAGGCACAATTATTACAACATCGAAACATGGAATGTTTTCGTCACACGACCAAGAGCTCTATGACACCTACCCACCGAATAAAGAATGTACCATTATTATCTCAGGGGACAGACCCGACGAACGGGTCTACATAAACTTCTTCCAAAATGACCTTTCACCTCGTGAGTACGGTTTGCTTGTATATCAGTGAAATAAAGATTGACTGTACACTGAAGTGGCTATAGGCTACTATTAGGCCTACAACTGTAACAGTAGGCCTATATCTAAAGATCCTTGGGGGTTTGCTTCCCGCATCTTAACCCTGCTGAATATAATTAATCCCTCCCCCCCCCCCCCCCACCACCACACACCAAACCCCACCCAGCCACTCTACAACCCCAGCACTTTTGTTAATTCCATCTACCTCAACAATGCCATCATAATCCCCAAAAAATGGTTGCTAGGCTACAGTTGTTTATTATGATGTACTATGTATTATGATGTACAGCAGTTTTCTTTATCTATGAGTGGGATACTCTATTTTGTACTATGGGTATTAAGCGTTACATTTAGGCTACTGTAGACCTATATGGTTACCTATTGTCTGTAACTAGTAGACCTATATGGCTACCTATTTGTGGTATGATATAAGTTCACCGTTTTCAAAACTGATCGTGTAATTGTACGGGGTCTTGTTACAAATGAATAATCCTTAATTGAATCCTTTTTCTGTCTTTTTAGCTAACGAGGGTTGTGGCAATGAAGGCGATTTTCTAGAGATAAGTACCAATCCTGTCACCTGGCTATGTGAACGAGACAGGGGGCATTACACCACGTCATCGAATCACGTGACTGTGAAGTTTAATTCGGATGAGAACGGCAACAATAACCACCAAGGGTTTAAGTTCACCTATGTCCTATTTTATGAAGGTGAGATGAAACTATCATCTAATTTCTTGAGGAATCTTGTTTTTCATAACCACTGACGTCTTTGACGAATTCGAAGTAACCCCCGCTATGATAGAACACAGAAATTGTGGGTACCAAAGAAAATTATTATCGCGCAGGCGTACTTAGAATCCGATTTTATAAGGTGTCTATGAAGTCTAGCGCCCCCTATTTCGGAGCCCTTTGGCGGAGGGCGTGGTTTTTACGGTACCATACAAATCTATATGTATATGTATACTACGTTCTGTAACTTCTGTATGCAATAAAGGGACCAGACCAGAAAAGTAACTACTGTTCTTATTTCTAGTTCTCTAACCCCATCTGTCATAAGTGACATTCTACTCTTTGCTTACTGCATTTGCCTCTGTTAAAATTTGGTGTGAATTATTTGATATATTGTACCCATACGCATTGTAGTGTACGCGTCCCCACAAATGGATTATTATTGCCATCAGACGAGACAACGAACCTCCTTCACCCCTTTCCATTTTTTTCTGTTTTTCTTTGTAATTTCTCCAGATCCATATGGCTGCGACGAGGGATACTTCATGTGTTCAAATGAACGTTGTATCGCAGAGGAGCTAGTATGCGACGGCTTAAACCATTGTGATGATAACTCTGACGAAGAACCTAGTGCTTGTGGTAAGTCCAATCTTACCTCTTTACCTTATACGTCAAAAAGAAAACCTTCATAGAAGAAAGGCAAAGTATTGTTTTCATTATTATTTTTAAAACGCCGCTGTGGTGAAACAAATATAGAATGGGATGAGATGGACGTGTTTGTATGATGCGATCACTACCATAATTATTCAATAAGGCCCAAATTGATATCTATCATAAATGCTCATCTTGTGATGGTGGTAACGATGACGATTGAAAGGAGGCGGTTAGAAGGAGGCTAAGTAAAGGTGGGATGAAGATGTGGTTATAGGCGGATCCAGGATGTTACAAAATAAGAGACTGTATAGCCACTAATGGGGTTGCTGAAGCCAATTTCCATGTAACACGGTCAGGGGTTAAAATGTTGCATTCTGGGGCATGCTTAGACTATAATTAGGTCTATAATTATAGGTCTACGCGTACGATTGTGCTAATAAATATACCAATATTTTTTTGGGTTAACTTAGCTGATCGATAGCTTTACCTAGGGTTTTCTAGAGGTTTCTATCTAGAGGTTGGAGGGGAACGTGTGATTTTAATTTCAGTGTCAAACCACAAACTTTCAAACTAAATGAACCTTCTGTATATTCCGTACCACAACTTCCAGTATTTGAATGTTTTTTGTTGTTTTTCAATAAAAGGGCACTCTTTAATTCCAGGTTTGATCTTAGATTGTCACAAAAAAAAAATACAAAAAGGGCAGTTTTTAATTACAAAAGTAAACGAAAGTACTATTTTCTTAGCAAATGACTTAACAAAATTGGTGGGAGCTCCCAGCAACCCCCACCCTCGCCATCTCAACCCTCTGGTTTTATTACGTACTTTATTTATCATTGCTGTGTAGTTAACTAAATCTTTGTTCGTATCATTGTAATTCTCTGTTTTCTAGGAGAGGGTTTCTCAGCCGTGTGGATTATCGTCATCGTAATACTGGTAATCTTCCTTTGTCCCTGCTCCTTCTGTATCTGTATCTGCATCAACGTCATCACACAAAAGCCAAAAAGAAATCAAAACAGGTGAGCTTTGAATATTCATAAATGTGGCGTTAAAGAACAGGTGATCTTTGCATATTCATAAATGTGGCGTGAAAGAAAAGGTGAGCTTCGAATATTCATAAATGTGGCGTTAAAGAACAGGTGAGCTTTGAATATTCATAAATGTGACATTAAACACCATGTTAGCTTCGAATATTCATAAATGTGACATTAAACACCAGGTGAGCCTTAATTTGAATAGTCATTACTGTGACATTACTAAGAAAAAAACACTCTTATTCACATTTAGTATTACTAGTGTTATTTTTAGTTACATATCTAACCTCTAATACACTTCCAAGGATGGAAAATGGATCTTCTACTCTAAAAAATTAGGTGTTATATATAGGAACGAATCTACGTTTAGAAGGGAGGTGTAGCCGTGGGCTCGTTGAAACCGACTCATGTAGGCGATCCGGAGGTCCTTCACCGTAAAAATAAAAGTGTTTGATGAGAAAAGGTGCATTCTGACACATATTTAGGCTGAGACATAAGTGATCTTTAACTAGGTCTACACGTCAGATTTTACTAATAATTAATTATTTTTCCGAGATTATATTTTTGGGTTGAAAGGGGGAGGGCAGGGTCTACACCCACCTCATCCAGGATACGCGATTGGTATATCCCTACAAGCTACGTCACATCGCATCTTAAAAACCACACACATATGTAAATTCATTGAACGAAGGAGTCTCTTGGTAACATTAAAATCAATGTTTGTTTTTGTCTTACCTTTTCGTACAGCAATGGTAACACCGTGGTATTTGCCAACATCGATCCACCACCCTATAGTGCTCGCACGCCACCTCCACCCACAATTTCAGCATTAGCTAGTCAAAACCCTGCATATCCGCCAGTACCCTCCAACCTTTACAATCAGTCACAGAGTAATCTAACCATCAACTTACCACCGCCTGTCGTTCGAACGCCCGACCAAACGACAATTTCAGCTCTAGGGCTCGGTGATCGTAGACAAGAGCGAAACAACATCCTCCCTCCTTTAAAGGGCGCGGGCAAGTTTTAGATGCTACGAAAGGATAAAAACGTTCTTGAGTTTACCATAACGTTATGTAAATATGAATATTCATCGATATGTCACCGTGTGCTACCCGAACAATTATAACTAAAACACGAATGTATATATCCGGCCGTGGGTTTGTATTAAGAGAAATGCAAAGCGTATATATTGCGCCTACATACCATGAAATATCATCGTCATCATCACGTGACCACCGTACGGATACCAGAGGACTAAGGGTCAGAACAGGTCAAGCCTACGGATGATGTCCTCCGTTCAGATTTGATGTTTACTTACATCAGCCATATGTTACGAACGAAGGGACTTCTCTTGAACAAGTAAAATAAAAGAGCGTACGTCTAGTTGAAAGTTGAAGCTTTGCTTAAAGTTAATGTAAGAGGGCCTGAGCTTCGATAATACAGCAGAATATAACTCCCAACTTATACATTTATATACACGGGCTTTTTGTTTTGTAGTAACTAAGCAGTTTGCTAACATTTTTCTTCTTCTCTCTATGCTTAAAGTTGATAGAAAATGTAAAATATATCCTTTTTGTCGAGTTTCTGTGGTACACATAGCCTACGTTTGTAACCAGACATGCTTAAAAATGGCGCCACTGTACCTACCAATGAAGCTGCAAACATTTGCTTATTTTACTACTTATGCCATAAATTTACATAGAATTCTAGACATAATCGTTGTTACCTTGTAAATAATGTTCGTTTTTTTGTATATATTCAGACAATGAAGACGATTTTTTATGGGTTTTAATACAGAGTCGAGAGGTTTGCAAACTAATTGGACCTTTGGCTTTTCTGCAAAGTACTACTTCATATTTTATCTTCCTTTCTGCATTGGTATTATGCCTTTCAATATAAAACAAAAATCATGGTTGTTTACATCAAATATTCATTTTCAACGTTATTGTGTACTATGGAAATGAATACAGCGTATAAGAAGAAGCTCCCCCACCCCCCTCTTCGTTATCTGATTGGCGGTAGACATGTGTGGCAGTGTATAACCCCCCCCCCCCCACCAGAGTATTTTATTGGCGGGATAGGGACGGGCAGTTCCCCCGGCTATAGGAACACGGGCGTAGAGACACCCCCCCCCACCCCTTTCAACCGCACAAAGTTAAAAGAAGTTATTGGTGCAACCCTTTTTTAATTTGAACCATGGATTTCACGCCTAACATTTTAGTTTTCTCGAAATGATCCCCTCCCCTCCATGGAAGTCCACTTCAACGACCAGAGTCATTCCCCCTCCTTTCTAAAATCCTGCATCCACCCAGAAGCATCAATAAACTCTCAATTCTTCAGAGTTACTCTGTATTGCACTACTTCATCATAGGAACAAACTTGCCGGATTTGTGATGGCCTGATACTTGCAGGATCTCAGTATCTCGCTATATTTGGTCTTCAGTTTTCGTCGTTAAAAGTGTAGACGTCGAAATTTGCATATTGAGACTATAATTTGCTCTAAAGGCAAGATTGTGCTAAATAAATACTTTTTAATTAAAAACAATCTCCCGGCTGACCGCCCTCCCTCCCCTCCTACTAACAATGGAGGTAGAGCAGGGGCATGGCCCCGCCCATGGAGAACTGTCACTGCCTGAATACCCTAAATGATCTTTCCTCTTAATTCAGTGCATGGTAGAAACAAATGTTTTCTATCGTTAAACTGCGGTGCTTTGAAAGGAAAGTTCTGTTATCCTTGAAATAAAAACTCAATATTTTTGAGGGGAGAATCTGCCTTTTAAACTAAGTTCTTTCTCAACAATATTCAGATCAGCATTACGTAAATTCACCCAAGATAATAGCCATGGCACGAAAACTTATAAATTTCACTGTAAATAGAGCAACTTTTCCAATCGAAGTTCCAAATTGTCATCTTTACGTAGATTTTGCTATAAATTAAAGGAAACCTTTCGCAATTGACTGTTAACTTGGTGTGCCAATAGTTCGCTGAAGCAATTCTCCGCATATCACTTCACTTAAGCTCATATTAAGTGATCTTTTCCTAGTTTATGTCCTTTTCCCCTTTATTTTATGATATTTCTCCATTTCGTCGTACTACGTTTTATAACGATGCCATCATCATCATTTTGTTTGTTTGTATAATTTGTCGACGTCACTAAATCTCTAACACTTCTATGAGGATATGAAAGAGAACAAACTGACGAAGCCATGGATGAAACTGTACTGATACAATCTCAGCCCAGTGCCCTTGTTATTGTACGCCCATATGAACATGATGGTCTTCAAAGTGTTCAAATGTTGCAGCTTCTCCAGGCCTACCCCCCCCCCTTTCCCTGGAAACACAACTGGTGTCCCGCCTTGGATGTTACCGTGCACCATCCCACACATGCACACACACAGCAACCTAGGCCCCTAACCTTGGGTGACTACACTTAAAAGATACTTTCTGCGAATATTCACCGAATATTCATTCAGGAAATATTCAGGAATATTCGGGAATATTCATTCAGGAAAGAACCTGGGCACGAAAAACCAAACTACCAAAACGACTGATCCGCTCTCAACCCCAGTTCACCTCAGACTACTCTTAAAAGAACAATATGTTTACCACGACCACCATCATACCATACACCTTGCATACATACAACGTTCGATTGAAGTCTTAAATGATCATCCAGGTGTTTATGCTAATTAGTAATTCAATCATTTGGAGGGGCTGAGGAATTTATACTCCATTGCGATTATTTCTTAACGATCCTCTATAACAACACAATAGCACTGTGTGACAAACCTGCGTAGCAATTGTTTAAAACATGTACAGTGCAGCAACTAATAGCGCCGGGTACACAGTAAACACCGATAGCTCACAGATCGCTCACCGTACCTCTAAAAAGATCGCTTCTCGGCCTTTTGGCTAAGATCATGTGTAGTATCTGTTCCCTTTCGAGGGGAATGGTGATGCACACCCGACGATGATCACACAGTCACAGTCTCGATGCAAGGGGACTGGGGGTTGAGAGCGGATCAGACGTTCGGTAGGTTGGTTTTTGTGCCCAGGTTCTTTCCTGGGTGACTTTTCTTAAGAAAGTACCTGTAACAAGATCATGTGTGGTACCGTGTATACATTAACTTTACGGTTACAGTCTCTCCATGTAATCGGACTGGGGTTGAGAGTGGATCAAGTTGCTTGAATTTCGTGCCCAGGTTCATTCATTGGAGACGTTTCCTTATAAAGAAAAGTATCTAGGCCCTATTCCCCTTACCAAGGGACCATGATCCTCCCTTCATGTAGCCATCTTCAGGATCGTGCGATTGCAGTCTCGATGTAAGGGGACTGGGGTTGCGAGTGGATCAAGTGGATCGTGCGGTTGCAGTCTCGATGTAAGGGGACTGGGTTTGAGAGGATTGGGAATGCCAGAAAATGTATGGAAAATAAGGCACAATAATTTATGCATGCAAGTTCCAGAATTGAAACAGTAAGTTGTATTTTCTTATCAAACTTACATTTGTAAGAAAATTACTATATGTAAATCTGTGAGCATTCTCTACCAAATATTATATGCAAGTGATATATTGAAACGTATATCGATTGCTAAGCGTTTTCTTGAATATAACGCTTTATAGAAATGTATAGAATAACTGACTCAAAGAGGCTAGATATACATATTTCATGATTAGGACATTTTTATGACCTTAAATGTTTGCATCAGAGATGAAC
Organism: Apostichopus parvimensis; assembly: GCA_000934455.1. Lineage (NCBI taxonomy): Eukaryota > Metazoa > Echinodermata > Holothuroidea > Aspidochirotida > Stichopodidae > Apostichopus > Apostichopus parvimensis. The sequence goes on along the minus strand of KN887743.1, from coordinate 24,544 downwards.
GCTTTTGCATGCCTCTCCCTTTCCCAAACATGTCGTTTCATTTGTGGGACACTGATTACTAACAAAATCCACTCATTCCAAATCTATACTTTTTCATTTCTTTTCGTATTTATCCGTCTTTCTCCTTTATCTTTGTAATTGCACTATTACAAGTAATAACAGTATAAATTTGCTCCGTCTTTCTTCATTTCATGCTTCATTTACATTCTGTCGGACAAGAAAAAGTACAAGTTTATCCCTAATTACCAAAATCCTTTATCTATGCTTCAGTGACATCTACCACTGAATAGGAACGAAAAGTTTCCAATTTATATCGAAAGGTTGAACCACATAGCTTACAAACAATAGTTATATAAAAGCAACCATTTACTATCATAATACGGCGGAGGTATTGAAAACTTGATACAACTATGTATTGGAACGGCAGGTGGAAGAAGGCTATCCATGCATGAATGTACTGTAGTAGCTTCTTTTCCTCATGGGAAGCCAATACCGCTGTTTTTGCAAGGGCAATTTTGAATAATCGAAACGGATATCACAACTCGCTTTAGATATTATTTGTCTTAGCTTTATCACATTATCACGGGGGAAAGCACAACAGCTTCTTCGTGAATCATTCCTGACTTTATTTCCGTCTCTGGTTCTCCTCCATCTCCCCCTATATTATCTTCTTCTTCACTTTCTACTTCTTCCATTCCTTCTTCTCCCATTTCTTGCTCTCCTCCTCCTCCTTCTCCTCCTCATTCTCCACAATTCTCATCCATCGTGTTCTTCTCTTCACCATCTTCTTCCCCTTTTATTTCTACTGCTCCTCCTTCTCCTTGTCCTCCTTCTTGTACTCCTTCTCCTTCTTCTCATTCTTCTTCTCCTTCTTCTCCTTCTTCTCCTCCTTCTCCTTCTTCTCCTTCTTCTCCTTCTCAGTCTCCTTTCTGTCTCCTCCTCCGTCTTCTAACCCTTCTCCTGCTCTCCGTCTTCTTTTCTGTCTCCTCCTCCTTTTTCTCTTTCTCCGTAGCCGATTCCATCTCCATCATCTGGACAGGGTACTCCTCCTGCTTCTCTTTCTCAATCTCCGTCTTCCTTCTCTTTTCCTTCTCCTACTTCTTATCCTTCTACTTGTCCTCCTACAACTCCTTCTAGGCCTTTTCTTCACCTTCGCCTTCAACACCACGTTCTCCTTCACCGTCTCCGTCTCCGTCTCTGACTCCTTCTTCTCCTCCTACTCCTTCTCCTTCTGCTTCTTCTTCTTCTCCTCCGGCTTCTTTTGTTCCTTCTCTGTCTTCGTCTCTTTATCCGCCTTTCCCCCTTTCCTTCTTCATTTCCTTCTCCTCTTACTCGGGTATGATTCTGAATACCAAGGAAAGCCACGAGGAAATTCAGCAGTAAATAAAATAACAAACATTGTACTAAGGAGTGGCGCACTGGAATTTGGGAAAAGAATCTCGCAAAGTGGCACCTACGAGCTTCCATTGTGTTGCTCTTTCTTTTTTCCCAATGAAGTAAAAGAAGCGCCTCGTTAAACATAACCAAATGCAGTTGCATTTTTCGAGTGGAGACTCATTTGTCGGTGGATTTTGTTATGAACTTCTGGTTAGAGGGTGCTTTTCTTACCAAGTACAAAGTAAGTGACATTATTTTCTTATAAAGACTATAATAGGTAACGTAATCTGGTATTCAATTATTACCCGAGAGTTTAATATCAAACTTTACGGATTTAGTCAGTTAAAAACAAAATAATCTGGTGTAGCTCTTTCATTTCAACTTTTTGTGTTTCTTACAAAACAATATTAATTTATAAAAATATATATAACATTAAAGGCAGTGTTCTATAGGAAGCCATCTAGCTAAATAAAGTAAAAGACTGCTATAATGACAATGAAGAAAGGACACCAAAATAAAAATAAAACAAAAGACAAATAATGTTGTGGTCAAGTGGTAAAGACAGTGAACTTGTGATCTAAGGTTTGCAGGTTCGAGTCGTGGTCAGATCATTGCGTTGCGTCCTTGGGCGAGGCACTTTATCTCCATTGCCTCTCTTCACCCATGGGTGTATAATTGCGTACTTACGCGGTAACTTGTAAATATAATTGCGTACTTGCGCCGGTTTGTAGCTGCACCATATGCTAAGTCCGCCAGGGGACACGTATAATTATTTGGGTGTGACAAGTTACCAATGACCAGGGTTTAAGTTGTAAACCACCCCTTCAACCCCACACAACTTGAAACATGAAAGTTCTTAACACAACCCTTTGAGACGACCTAATTATATAACTAATTTTCTGAGCCTATAAATTGATGTATCAGAATGAACTATTTCCAATCTAAATGTTTCCCATTCCTTTATATGAGAGTCAGTTTCAACGATCCTTTTAATATCCTGGACCTCAATATCAAGAATGCCTTATTCCCCTTCAAGTTTTGCAAATTGACGCCTTGGTCCCCTTTTGAATGCTGAAAAATTGCCGGAATTACCCTGCCATATCGACGAAATTCAAGGCAAGCTTACCATGAGAAAAGCTTTATTTCTCCTTTGATCATGTGATTACCAGATGCGTTTGTTGTTACGCCAAAGTTTCGTCCAAGTTATCGCCATCACCTCTGTTATATGTGATTTTAGTATGAAAATGCATCTCTGCATATAATTGTATCACAATTTATTAAATCGAAACAACATTAAGATCCAATTGTTAGTAAATATTTAAACTTAATTGCTTTTACCTTCGAAGGAATATTTACATGTCGTTAAATTGTCTGATTGCCATCAAAAACATACTTTAATACCCTTGAAAGGGGCTTGGACATTGTTTGTTCTTATTGCAGACATACTGTCTACATACATTTGCTTGTAATGACAACCCAAAGGTAGTATTAAATATCATAATAACAATGTTTTGATAATATATCATTTTGTGGAGATTTTGT
>KN887741.1:30043-42064 GCA_000934455.1 Apostichopus parvimensis | reverse complement strand
ACAAAAATTGATACATATTACAGTAAGTTCCTACTATATCCTCACAGAATAATGACACCATCACTCTGAAATTAGGTTTTTCACAAAGCAAGAAAAACAAAATCCAATGCGCATTTACAGTGTCCTAAATGAATGTTAATGAAGGCTACCTTACCTTGGAAAAGCTAAGAATAGTAACTAACCTTGAAGATCCTTTTAAATGTGAATTAGCAACAGTAACCAACTTAGGCAAATTAGCATCCCTTATATTCCAATTTTTATCACCTCGCCAGTAACAAAGGAGTTTATAATGTAAATTTACTGCTTTATTTCCACTCAAATGAATCCCCAATAATTTTTTCTTCTTTTTCTTATGCTATTAAATTAAAGGCAAAAATGCACCATTTTGCCTTAAATCACAGAAATAACATGACATTTAAGTTGTGTTCTCTTGAATAGCCCTGACAAATTTGTTCAGACAGCCAATGTCTCTGATGCACAAGCTGAGCTCTTTTAGACAGTTATGCATTTTCTCATAACTTGATTCCTTCTGGGTTGGAATTTTTGACCAATGTATGAAAGGTAATTTTTTGATGTTCTACATCAGGGGTACATCTACATCAGGGGCAACCTACGGCCCGCGGCCACATGCGGCCCACCAGTGATTTTTTTGCGGCCCGTGAGATGTCTCAAGAAAAAGAAAAAAAATCAATCTATTTTACATCATCACAAAAAACGAGCTAGCTGCTTAGAATTTATCGGCACTAATGATGCTGTCAGGTAGGCCTGTTTTCCCCATTAATTATCAACTGTACTGTATTGACATTATGGTTTTGTGAATACAGAGTAAGTACACACACCTATTGCTTGAAAGTCCTCCTGGAATCAAACATTTGAAATCAACAGCAGGTTGTTGGTTAGGTGCGGCCCAGTCAATTTTTCACTCCTTATATCTGGCCCATTTATTCTAAAAGGTTGCCCACCCCTGTTTTACAGGTATGCATCTTTACTGGCTGTGGGAGTTGAGAGCAGGGAACCATTAACAGTCTACCTTACATTCAATCGTTCTATTACCTGTTGCCAAATGGACTGAGCAGCATGGAAGATACCTCTGTAGAGATGTTGACCTTTGACCTGGTAGGCCAGTCTTGCTCTGACCATGTCCAAAGGGTATGTTGTAATTACAGCACACATACCTATTAAAGAAATGAAAACGTTAGACAGCACACACACCTGTGTCTACACCACCGTTACTTACAGTATCCGAGTGAGAGGAATTAAATACTGTTTACGTCCTCATCAAGCTGCCTACTGGGAACATACTTCTATCAATGGCAGAGATGACCGATTGCATGCAAGTTAGCTTAATTAATCCCTTAACCGTTTTCTGGGCGGATTGTGCCCAAAAAACCTACTTCCCAACCGTTCTAGCTATAGACTTGGTTTGAGTGTTAGAATAAAGCTGAAATACAGATCTATTAAAAAATCTTATTTTTTAGGGGGTTGCTATTGATGTTTATTTCCATAATTTTGGTGAAACTTTGTCTAGATTCAAAGAGTGTGAAAATTCTATGATATGAAACAGAAACAATATTTCCATGGGTTACAGTGCTCATTACCAAAGAGATAACATATCCCTAGTCTAGATGTTAAATGAGCTAAATAATGATGTCTGGGTGATGTTACTTACTACTAGATGTTACAACCACCTAATCATACCCATTGTGATGTCTACATATTTATAATACAAACTGGCTTGCCCTATATGGCAGCTTACCACCATAAATACATCCAAGTTCTGCAGCTTTCAGAATGATAAGAGAGATTATCTCTCCCATTGAGTACATCTCATTAAGGCTTGCAGCATCATCATACTGCAATACATCATATAAATTATTTATCAACACACTCATGTTTCTGATTTAAATTCCTGACTTCCCACTCAAATATTGCTAGTTTACACGGGTTAAAAATGCCTAGAAATCTTTGCACTTCAAATACCCTGAACTTTTTATTATTACCTGCTGTTGAAAAAAAATTTGGTCAATATTTGTACAAGGCATGCATAAGGTTGAAAAAATAACCCACTTAAATAATTTAATGGAAAATTTAGGATAATATTATTTAATTACAGTTGTAAATCAATAAAAGTGTTTCAACAGCTCGTTAGCATATATATAAACTGCACTTACCAGCTAATGAACCTGAGAGTAATTTCCTCTTTGTTTTCTGTTTGAACCACTCATAGGTTGTAAACTGTATTGCACCATAAGGGAATATTCTCACCATCATTGCGCCATTTCCTTTATAGAGGGCAGTGAAGCCCTCTGTATCAACGACATGATGGATGGATGACCAGACACCTAAGTTACAATAAAGAAACAAAGCGATGGGTGAATTCAAGGCTGGTAAGTTTTATTCTAATCGATAAGAAAACTAATTGTGGTCAGGCGATTTCATGTCTCAAACATCACTACAGGACTTAGTTAGATGATCTTCAAACGTCTGTTGTGGCTACCTGGAACGGACACAGCAAAGGCTGCATTTTTTGCGTTGGGTTGTAACTTTGCAATATTTTGACCGAACCATTTTAAAACATTCACACATAACCGGACACCCCTAAATCTATCTAACAGTTCCATAAATCATTTGACTGAGCCTTCCTTACTAGAGATATACTAACTGTATTGTCAGAATACAAATTGAACGGTCGTCCGATCGTCCGAGACGACCAATAACCACGACTAGATCCTAAAACCCTTCTTAGGTTGTCCGGCGGACGACTAGCTTATTTGCCGTAAGGGTTCAACACTTCGAACAAAATTTGGGATATCCCTATTCTTTAAAATAAATATCCGCCCCCAAAAAATTAAAGTAGCTTGTTGTTGGTATCATCCTCCATTCATATTAGAAAACAACATAAGAAATAAATCACATTTTGGTAAGTTCTGTAATAACGGGAAGTCCTACACTTTAACTGTATGTGCATACTGTACATATATGCACTAATGGTTACGTATCATGTATACTACAAACCCTGGTGGCTGCGACCATGCTTGCTTTCTGCCTCACGCACGTATGACAAGCTAGCTGGAGTTACTTCGAGTGCAATGCGTATGCAGTACTATACTGTGCATATGGGTATATCGCATGCTTCGTTTATGTTGCTGCAATGTATGTGCTGTATAACCTGGGCTTACCCTTTGTCTCCGGAAATGATCAGAAATGATTACGGAAATAGTTTTTCACTACCAGAGAATTTCCGCAACCCAACATTATTAATCATGAACAGTGTCATACACCACATAAAATGTCTATAACTCTACACAGTTACAGTTCTATTCAAGAGTTGTCGATCTCCGTAAGACTAGTCACAGAGAGGAAGCCTGTAGCCTCAGGCCGATAGACTAGGCCTGTGTAGCCTAACGTTACGGTACTCACCTAGAAGGATAAATCGATACATAATTTAGTATTACTTACGTACGGCTCTCGTGCAAGGCTTGCAATTTCAAAAATCCAAATGCTTTCATTTGGGCAACCAAAATATCCTTCGGACAACCGAATATGAAGGGCAAGCTTGTCCGAAGGCCAACCTCAAAATTTTCTTAAAAATGAGCCCTGAGGAGGGAAACGCAATCAGCACAGATTGCTTCACCAATGCCATGTTTTTCCCGTTGGAGCACCTGACGAATTGATAACTTGCAAACCTTAATTTCAAGAACAAACATAAGCTATGCAATAAATCTTCAAACAGCTATCTGATGTCTTCTGTGCAGTGCGGGTCCTTACCCTATCTGTATAGATGCTCACAGATTCTGGCACTGGGAATTTTTGTGTGAAATTTACGAAAAGAATTCTCTGCAAGGAATTTGGGAAATAATGAAAGCTCACCTAAATTAAGATACTGTTTATGTCTGGCTTGTAGAAGTATCTTCACTCTGTCCAAAGGGGCTATGGTTGATTTAGCACAGCAGCCAGCGACACCTTCATGCAAACAAAATAAAATTTAAAAGTGTTTCATTGATCGTTAATTTTGATCTACCAATAAAAAACAGTTATACAGAGCAGATACAGTAATATCACTAGGTACATTTTAGTATAAACTTCTACAGAACACTTGTAGTGCCAACTAAAGGCACAAAATTCTGATATTCAATAAATATATCATACAAAGAATGTTATTGAAAAACATTAGAGGTCCAAACTCACAACAACATGACTTGTTTTGCTGCTGGGAATAAAAATAAAAACACCACTGTATCTGACTATTTCAGAAAACATAATATAATCATTTTCAACAAGCAAGCTGTGTTCTACCAGTAACACTACAAACTAGGATTAATATAGCTATTTTGCAGGATTAGTTCTTAAGTAGCGTTAAATTGAAAGTCACTTAGGCCATACGGTTAAACTAGGCCGAAGTACGAACTTGTCGGTCGTCTGCTAACTGCAATACCAGGCGGTGTCCCACTTTTCAACCAAAGAATATATATGCTAACCCAGCTTAATGATGCAAGTTACTTTAACTAGAAAGGCTTAAGTTAGGCCTAGTGGTGACACTGGATTAAATATGAAGTCTAGGCTAGCCTACTCTTAAATATTTGCATAATTCAGGTCACTGCCGACCTACCCTCTAGAAGTTAACAATTCTTCTATCAATGGCAAAGTTGAGACATTCAAGATGAAAAACCGAATACGAATTAGAACTTGGAATAAATGGCAAGTGCACCCATCTGAATAGTACGAAATGGCACTGAGTCACAGCAATTTTTGGCAATGTTTAGTTCTTATTTATGAAACATATCTACCTATTTTTAGGCAAAACCTAAGTTACTGTAAGTTAGGCAAAGCCTAGGGTAAGTAGCAAACCATAGGGACATGGTTTTGCTAAATATTAAATGTGGCTTTCACTTTGAAAAGTTTGAGCAGTGCTGGGTAGGGATAATTCTACTGTTACTTGTGAGGATACAAAGCTGATAATACTACTTTCTAGTAATATTACTTATACTAGTAGTATAGCGAAGAAGGCCTTGGCCAATTATTGTACATAGTATTAGTATAGTAGCATAGTAGTATTACTAACTTAGCTTGTACTAGTTGTACGCTACATGAAATTTGTTGACTGTTACTGTTACTGTTACTCACCCCCTGCTAACAAATTTTTGGCATAAAATACCCATTCTTTCTCCTTTGAAATCATTTTCCTAAATTTGTCATGAATCCATTTCAGAGAAGTTTATAAGACAGAAATTTGCGAATCTCATTTGCTTTAGGGGAGACGAGGGATCCGCTGGACTTTTTTGGAAATCACACAGTACCGACCGGCCATGGCCATTCGATTACGGAGTATTCGCTATGGGAAGCCAGCTGATAAGAAAACGTCAATGGAACTGCTCTGACTACAATGGCAGGAAATTCCTTATCTTGTTTCCATCACGAGATCCGACGAGGAGAGACAATGGCAGGGTTGGGATGAGGAACGTTGATGGGAACGGGACCGTGAATAGGAACGAGGACGGGCATAGGAACGTGACCGTGGATGGGAACAGGGACCGTGGATGGGAAAGGGGACATGGACTGGGACACTGGCATGGATAGGAATGGGGACATGGATGGGAATGGAGACATGGATTGGAACAGGGACGTGGATGTAACTGGACCGTGGATGGGAATGGGGACATGGACTGGAACACGGGCATGGATGGGAATGGGGACGTGGATGGGAACTGGACTGTGGATGGGAATGGAACCGTGGATGGGAACAGGGACCGTGGATGGGAACTGGACCGTGGATGGGAATGGGGACATGGACTGGAACACGGGCATGGATGGGAATGGGGACGTGGATGGGAATTGGACTGTGGATGGGAATGGAACCGTAGATGGGAACAGGGACCGTGGATGGGAACTGGACCGTGGATGGGAATGGGGACATGGACTGGAACACGGGCATAGATGGGAATGGGGACATAGATGGGAATGGAGTCATGGATTGGAACAGGGACATGGATGGGAATGGGGACATGGATGGAAGGGGGTGTGAAAGGCCGGAGACTGTGATGGTTTTTGCAAAGGGACATCAAATTTCAAGAACGAGGCAGCCATTCTTTCAAATTGTCACAACTAGAAAGAATCTGTTAGACCATGAGAGTGCAAACTATGGATTATTCCAGATGTAGGTAAATTTATCTACAGTTTTCGTGGCTTCCTGATTTCCATAGTCCAAGCTAGCTTTCATGCATTTTGATTCTGAAGGGTAGGGTGCTCAGTCCTCATAGACGCTGCTGGGTCGTGGGAGTAAAGTGTCATGGCTGAGGAGGACCTGGTGCACAAGACATACAAGGGACTATATATACATGGTAGGGTAAGGAGAAACATTATCCACATCGTTCATGCATATTTCATGCAATCGTACAAACTTTTGTTGAGGATGTTACTTGCAATAATGAAGATATTCTTGACACAGATGTAAATGAAGTCAGAGCAAAATGTATTTACATTCTATATATCAAACAAATATTACAACTAAAACTTGAGAGGATATTTTTTTCTTTCTTCAGGGATGCATATTTTAACTGGAAGAAACTGCATCAAGCAAACCATGGTTAGAGCATCCTGAGATTTTCCATAATCTCACTGGACTAGTGATGTGTCAGGAGTGGACCATCTCTTTCTCATTGAGTTCTGAATGTTTGAAGAATCTCTCCTCAACACTGAATCTGTATTGCCCTTAAATATGGTAGAAAGTATCCTCACTTATAGTCAGACTATTAGCACTCTGTACATGCTACTCTTTAAAAATGATTTTCCCTCTCTGAAACAAAGAAGTACAAGAGTAAAAGAATCTCTTCATTTCACCCTCCCCCAAACCAGTCAACAAGTTATTTGTACAATCATTTTGCAAAATCAGCTCATTAACATTTTGGAGAAGCAACATATGACAGTCTTAATCTTCAATTGATTTTTCTTTGACAGAATTGACCAATTAATGACCGTATAAATGTGAGCTTGTGTAAAACCTCAAACATTTGTCTGCTTAAAGTATGGAATGTTTAAACTGCATAAACGAAAATTAGAATGTTTATTCACAAATTCAGAAGACAAAACTTCACTTGAGATGTGCAGTCATGCCCTCCCTCAGGTATTTTTACTTATCTTATTTTATTTTATCTTATCTAATCTTATTTTTTACTTATCTTTTTAACCATCTTTCAAATCCCACTTTGTTACTACAGCAGCAGGAACGGTTTGCTACTTTTGTAAATCAAGCCATGGAAGAAGTTGCAATGCTTGTCCAGTTCCTCCTCTTCATATACTCTTATCTCAGACTCAGCCGTTTTTTTCCAGTTCCGCAAGTTTATTATATTGACAGGTTTGAGTAGAAGATAGAGATCTGTTAGATGAGGTGGGACGATCATGTGGCATCGCCCTCTGTCTCTTCCTTTGTTTCAGGAGCAGCTTCTGGTTCCTCAGTTGCTCCAGCTTCTCCTTCTGTTGTACCTTCTGTCTTTTCTGCTGCTTGTTCTTCCTCCTGAGCAGGTTGCTGCTCCTCTGCATTTCCTGCAGGAGCATCTTCATCCTATGAAGTAAAAGATAGCATAACAACATTATAACAATTATGATGGGAAGGACTTTCAAACATTTACTTTAACGGAAAGAACATTTGGACCAACAGATGTTGCAAACAGTGGCTGGCTGTCAGTACCTCCTTCATGACACTTTATAAGGGCCTGAGCAAGCAATTTCTGAAAGGCAATCAATTTCTTATCAAATTTTAGGTTCAATTATCAACTTCATTCATCAAGTCTCTCTAACATGACATCTAACCGAAAATAGTCAAATAGCAGTTGACTTGCTGCGTTAACACATGGAGCTTGCTTTTTCTTAAGTTGACAGTATGTCAACTTGACAGTTGACTTGTCAAGTTCTACTTACAAAACATTTTGACAATATTCTGAAAATGTTGAGATGCTGTGTTCTATAATAACTTGACAACAAGTCCAAAACAATATATTTCTTAACTTGTGAAGTTACACAAACATGACACTTTCACAAAAAGTATCAAATTGTCGAGATGTAGTGTTATACTAACATTACACTGTAAGTGGGTGAAGAGCGGTGGGGAGGAGGGGGAACGTCTTTTCTAGTTATGTTCACAAACCTCTGGTTGTTCCGCTACAACCTTTCCTTCCTCTTTGTTTCCTTGTGCTTCCTCTTCTGGCACTTCTTCACCTTCTGGTACAGTCTCTAAGTTTGGTGCCCCCGGTAGATTGCTACGATCTTTGCTTGAAACAGGAGCAAGATTAGATTCTTCTGGCTGTGGTTCTGGCTCAAGAGCCTATTTCCAAGAGAGAAAAGGGCCAATGCCAAAATTTAAATAAATACATAAATCAATCAATAAACCAAGGGATTTTATGTCAGCAACTATCCAGACAAAGAACTTCTTTTTATCTTACTTACATTGACAATACAGTACTGTACGTACATGTTCCTCTTTGTGAGACAAATGTTAAAAGACAGAAATACCTTCTTTTGTTCTGCTTCTAGTTGGGCAATTTTTTCTGCTTCTTGCTTCATTTTCTCTTGAACTTCTTTCTCCTTCTCTGATTCTTCTTGTTCTTTGATCAACTGGGTTGCAAAGTCTGATTCCTGCAGTCAAAAGCAATTGGTTTGGAAAGAAGAATAACAACAAGAACCGATGCTATCATCTATTTTAAAGGAGACTGGATGGCAATATAAAACAAGACAAAACCTTTTATTTTATTTTTTATTTATTTCTATTATTGTTACCTTTTATGCGGGTAGTCCTCCTCAGTGCAGAAGCACTGCTTTCCAGAGGAGCCCTCTTGTTACATATTGATCTCAATTATGTCAGAGAAACAAAACCAGGTTTTTCCATGTTATACCTTTGTCACTGTATACACCAGAGTAGTATTCTCCAATTGTAAGTAAAATTGTCAAATATGATGATCATCAATGTTATCAAATAATTTTGATTTTGCCACAACCTCCAGGAAAGTTCGTTACAAACTGGTAGCACTTTCAAGATGACAAACCTTTGGCATTACAGGTGGTGTTTCTCTTTCAGCTGAGGACTTATATACGAATTATATGTAAGAAACTATGTAGGAAATAAATAAAGCACAATAGAATTTGTGACACAAGTTAGCTTATAGAAGCATCATTCTGTACTTATAGTAGGGTTGTTTGTAATGTCCTGACTTCAAATTTACCATTTTGTAATAAGCTTCATTCTCCTTGAATTTGTAAAGCCATTGTGCAATGTACTCAATAGGATCAGCTGGCCTTTTCTCAATAACCTCTGCCAGAGCTGAAGATAAGCAATCGCCCAGGTGTGTTTTCAAATACTCTGTGTCCATACCACCTGCAGAATTTTCCATTTTTGTCATCTGGATGAAATCTGAAAGAGATGATTAATATGAATTAGGCCTAGTTTAATAAAATCAAATGTTAATAATAAACATTCCATCAAACTATAAAACTTACACTTGTGGTATGGTAACAGTCTAGCCTAGTATAACTAAGTCAAACTGGTTAAAATATTTCATGAATTTATCTCATAATGTATAATCAGAGATTCAGAGCAAAGTTCATAAAGTAATAGCTCTAAATATGCCATTTTTTGGTGTGAGTTGCTATTATTAGCAACGCAAAATTGATATTTCTTGTTATTATGTTAATGCTATGTTTGCACTGATTTACATCTCTTAGTCTTATATATTTAAGGCTATGGATGCTGAATGTGCAAGATCTGAATCGGACAACTAACCTTTGTCTCGGCGTACACTGTCACTAGCCAATACGAGTAGGCCCTAGTGCGACCAAATTGTGAATTTGGAAAACGTGCAGAGTAAGGGTAAACTACCAGACATAATAAGGCTTAGGCCTAACTTAGTCGTAACACCAATATAACCAAGGCCTAAGTTAGGCCATTACTTTTATTAAGGTCAAGGAGAGTGTCTGACGTAGGTATCGTGGAATAGGTATCAGCCAGGCGTAACGTTACACTACAGTCTCAGAGGATGCGCAGTTAGCCGAATGGCAACTTGGACGTGTGTTTTCTAATAACTTTTCATCCACTAGGCTATTTCAGAAACTTGTTCATAGGAAACAATGAAATATGTTCTACGTCTTTTCTTTTAACTTGTCAAAATGTTTTGGAAGAAATATCGGTAAGATTAAACTCACTGAATTGTCAAGCGATTCCTTTCTATTCTGCTATCACTGCACTAAACTCGCATGGAAACCGTAACCATGTAAATAACCCATAATTAAATTCTACCCAAAACATATTTAATATGAAAGCTTCAAGATATGATCAAAATTTCATAAATATGTACTTAAAATATGAAAATAAAAAAAGGTAACAATTTAAAGATTTTCAAAGTATAAATGTACAAGTTGTATTAATAAATAGGCACATCAGTGATTATGTACCTGGCATTACATGTCCTAAATTCTAAAATGGCTGCCCCCATGATAAAACCTGTGTTTTGTTTTTCCAGATCGATCTTACAAGGTATTTGACCATAATACATGCGTTCACACTAACAAGTTAACCATTGATACGATTAATTATCAGTGATCAAATAGTTACAGCAGGTTAGGCTAGACGACTCAAGTTTGGTACTTTCTCCTGTTTCTTAGTGTCATTTAAACAAAGTATAATCTGCCTAACGTTGGGCTACATTTACTGATTTAGCAGTTGGCTAATACAAGTACCAATTCCACACTCCCACAGGTTTCTTGTTATGCGAATTATTGAAGTTAGTCATATATCACTGTTGCTTGCTCTTGCTGTGAAGTATAATACAAGAATGACAATGATGAAAAGATTTCCATGATAGCCTGTACAGATAGCCAAATAATATTTGGTCTAGTCTAGGCCCCTAGGCCTTTTTCTTGGTAATGTGAGAACACAGCTCAGACTCAGAGTCAGGTTTGACTTTGAGACAAACATCAGTCAAACTGAAACAAAACCCATCCCCCTTCCTTCCTATGCCCCCCCCCCTAAATGGTCAAACAATGAGGTCTAGATTAGTTTTGAAATCATTCAAATTTTTGTAAGATAATATGCCAGAGTTGTGATGTTTAGGACCTTGGAGCTAGAATATACAACTTTGGAGGTTTAGTCAAGTACATTAGAGAGGAAAAAAATGAACACCAAGGGTTTATTATTTTCTGTTTTACTTTTCAGGATTGTGTGGATTTTGTAGCAGACATGCGATTGCAAGCAGGTCTGAAAATGTACTTTCAAAATATAAGACAAATGCTCTTCAACTTTCCAAGTATATGTCAACCAACAGGTTTGTATTGTTCACTTTGAGTTTGATGCTTATTCATGCAGATCATTGTTGCAAAATGTTGAACTGAAATCAAATTTTCTAGATGTAATTTTAGCACCCATAGGATGTGACAAAAACAGCACAAAATAATTCAAAATAAGTTAAGTTTGGAATTCAAAAAGGCTAACCATAAAACACTTTGACCTGCAATTGGTTTCAGTTTCTTCTTTAATTTCTAACGAAGAAACTAAAATCTCCGCTAGATTTGGTTTGAACCTCATGGATGTAAGTGTGTGTTTTAGGCTCTTCCATCTATCAGTATCCCTAACAAGCACCCCAATTAAACCATAGGTTTCCATTGTGGGTGTACAAGTTGAAGTATTGTACATGTATATTGCATACTGTGTCAAGGGATCACATCAATTTTATATTAAAAAAAACTTTGATCCCTGCCTGGTTTGATTGATTTTCTAGCCAAAATAGTGTACGCTTTGGAGAATACTTGCTTAAAACACCTGGTATTATTTTCCTTGTATCGTTCATACTTGTCATCAATTCCTCTTTGAAAGATTGTTGAAGCAGTATTCCAAAGGTCATGATGCAGAGTCTCTAGAGGAATTTGCAGCAGATCTTGATGTCAAAGAAAAACCAAAGAAATATAAGGCATGGACACCTGCCGATGATGTGTATATGATCAAAGATTATCCACCAAAAGAGGTATGACTACCGCATCTTT
>KN887740.1:3207-16681 GCA_000934455.1 Apostichopus parvimensis | reverse complement strand
TTTTTTATTTATTTAATAATTATTATTATTTTTTTTTTTCATGGCATTTTTCTTCATGCCAGTTTTTCACCTCACACCATTTTCAGATTTGTACTTTGTCACAAGTTTCCTCGTATTCTCCAACAAATCGAACATCTAACATTGTTCGTCTCATTTATTTTAGTAATGCATCCTGTTTGAACAACTTTCATAATATCTCATTAGCTAAACTGCATCTGATAGGACGACATCGTCATCGTTTATTGTCACATTTCATTTCATCTCGCTTGCTTTTCATTTCTTTTGTATAAACTGTGCAGCCTTTACCCTCCATTCAAGTCTCCCCTATTCAGAGTTATTTCTGTCTACAGTCATCCTAAAATAACATTTGTGAACGGAAAAGCCGTGTTAATATGCCGTTGTATCATTGTTGTGACTCTGAGCAATGCATGCTGGGTACCCAAAGATAATTTATCATCCGTGAACAGTGCCACCATCGAATTATATACGATCTGGGGAACCAAAAAAAATACCAACCACGGAGGGTCATGTGACCTGCTCCCAGGGGTTACCGATGTAACATCCATCCCTTCGTTAAGTTGGAAGTCATCAGAGTTTCGTAGACGATGTGACGACACTATTTTACAGGCATTTTGACGGTAAAGTTTGAGAATTACTGCTGAGGGTTTGGATAATAATGATATTGTGATTGACTTTCTCTGTGTTGTCAGTCAGAAATGGATTTCCATTCTTTCCCTGTTTTACAGACCGACTTAAATCCACATGATTCCTTTCCATCACACTTTTCGTTGCAGGCAGACTTACAGCTGTAATACGAGTCCTGTCAATATCGGAAAAAACGATTAACTTTGCGATACCCTGGATGAGGAAGTGCTCGACTATTTGACTTACTTTGCAAATTTCCCCTTGTACATGACTGAAGACTACACTGTCCTCTATGAAATTTAAATAATCACATTTTTTAAAGTTAGATTTTTTAATTTTTTTTTAAAATAATTAATATCAGGTTCCGATCTTACCGTCGTAGCCATCCATGTTCAGATCACCCACATTCTCAATGGAGCTCCCAAATCTGGCTTTAGGGATCCTAGAACCCTTAAGTTGATCTTCCAAAATCATAACACCCTGGAAAAGAACAGAAACAGCAACCAAATATATATATACATATTTATATAAATAAAGAAAGAAAGAAATAAGTAAGAAAACAGAGAAATAGAAACTAAGAAAGCTCTGTTTCAAACAGGAAATTGGAAATAATGTAAAAAAATATGCAGTGATAAAGGAGTTCGATATCATTTAGTCTTGAAAAATCTACCAAATTTAAAGTGAAAAGTCCCCCTTCAGAGAATTTGAAGATAGCAAACAATCTCATTTAATACAACCTTACCATCTTCATGGTCTTTCTCAATACAGCATTCCGACCTTTATAGCTTAAATTTGTCAAACTATGCCTGTCTGAATGAAACAACAGGTAATTAGTTTTTCGCTTGAATCTTTGAAGACAATCTGCTCCCAAGTCCTGTCATATTTTTAAACTTCCTTTTAATAAAAGGAAATCTTACGAAAAGTAGGGATTCTTAATATCAATTCTGTGAAGCAATGTTCCGTTTTTCCACTTTTAAAAATCGCCCACAGAATGACAAAAAGAGTATGCTTTGTGACTGTATAGTATAACCACTATATGTTTACATATTGATATGTAGATTATGCATCACCTTTTATTTCAACAAGTAACCATCAGGTTACCTATTTTTTTATTTATGTCTTTTTTATCTCACACTGGACAAGGCTTTTTTGAGGTTTATCAATAGATTTATCCAGTGCTATGGTTCCAGTGGCTTAAAGGGTGGTGGCATTTAATGGCATCTGAGAAAGTTGTGTTTTTCTATCCATGGCTGGCCAAAGAATGATAGGATATTGCATCCAGGAGAAAATCCATGTTTCACCATCTGAAATGGTCTTCCAAATATTTAAGAAAAGTCCAAAATAAGCCAAACGTGTAAACAGGTTGGCCACCTGACTTGAGGTGTAAGTGGCAAGCCATTCCGGCTTCTCTCACTTAAGCATGTGGCTGCTTGGTGTCATTAAAAAAAAACAAATATGCCTTCCAGGCTCCTTATATATCCGTAATATATCCATTGTTTGTGTTATATATCCATTATATATCCATAATATATCCATTTATATGTATCCGTTATATCCGTTATGTATCCACTATGTATCCGTTGTATCCATTGTGTCCGTAATATATACATTATGTATCCGTTATATATCCATTATATATCCGTTGATTCAAGAAGAGGACATTCCATGTTCACCTTTCTAATTTATTAATTACTTTGCATATATTGAATCATGAAACAAGAGAGAGGGAAAAAAAGAAACTTACATATCCTTCGTTTCTGTAGATATAAACACATCCTTCATCTTGGTCTTCAGAATACAAGGGCGCCCCCACTAACAAATCTGTCCATGCATCGCCATTGATGTACATCCCCAGGACCCTGGCACCAAAGTAGGAGCTCATCTGAGAGTAAACAGACGTAAGATGAGAAACAAAAAAATAAAAAAAACAATAATAGAAACAGGACATCGGGTCACAGAAGGGGCTGGATATGATTGGTAAGAAAAGAAAAAAATAAATATGATTTTAAGATGCTAGGACTGTATTAGTTCTACAGTCAATGAGTACGTACACCTTTGAAGTGAGTAGGGAACAGAGACCTAGAGTACTAGATATTTACTATCTTGCAGGACACAAATTCTGCCCATTGTCATAGTTTTTCAAGCACCTTTTTTGCTTTCGATTGGCAAATTTGATCAAATCCTACTACAACTTACTCAACTTAATAAAGTTTTGCAATTGATCAAAAGTAATAATATATAATATAATCATAATAAATACCAAAATACCAGAATATAATAAGACAAATTGCTAACATTTGTCAAGAAATCCTCTGTTTACTGGTGAGCAATGAATTAAACCCATTTCATTTTGAGAATTTCATCATTCCGACAATTTCTCATACAAGTAGTATCAGACACTGTGACTGGCTGCAGGTTGATGAGGGGGCTGCAGCATCTTGCAGCCAGGCTGCGTGGGATGTAATCGTTTGTGCTGTGTATCGTTTCAGTCAAGATGCACTGCACGTTACACAAGATTAGGCACTGCTGGTCCGGGGACATAATTTATATTGCTTCCTTTTGACATTGGGGCCTTAATCACATGCAAACACCAAACTGTATATTTTCTTGATTATCTTTTGAAATTTGAAATGAAACTTGACTGATTGCGATACATTTTATTGTGACTTTTAGCACTGAAAATATATGAAAAATGTAGCAAATTCAACACAGAAAAGCTACTTTCCAGTCAAATTTTTTCTATTTTTAATTAAGGACTTACCCCAGGCCCATGGATTTCTGTGTAAAGGGAGAAATCCCTAAGGTTATAGATATAGACACGGCCATGTTCATATGCTCGAGGGGCCCCTGTTACGCCTTCCACCACATCAGTATTGGTAAAGTAACCGGAGCTCACAGAGTACCCTGAAATATAACAAAATAATCATAATAATAATAATAATATAGATTATTATACAAATTGAATGATTATTGATGCGTTGGTTCCTCATCAGTGTTGGCCTACATGTGAATGTTAATCCATTGGTTCATAACTTCTAATAACTCAACCAAAATATATCCTGTTCATTTCATACAACGGTACATCCGTGGATGATATTCGATACCATTTTTCCTTGATAAACTTGTTATGAACATGTCAATTGAGGCCATGTAATGCTTGACAAATTTATTATTATTATTATTATATTGAGGAACTGACCTAATGGTCTATGAATTAATTAGATTATATAGTCCAGTCACTTTAACAACTAAATGAATCTCAGCTGTCTCAAAAGGTCATTCCCTCTAAAGTAAAAAGTGTTGTAGAAATGCAACATGGACTGTTAGCAGTGGTTTTTTAACTATATTAACAGATTAATTTTGTTCCATTCTTCAATGTATCTGTGTGATATGCAGACCTTACAAACAGAGCAATTTCGGTAGACAGCTGGCAAGTGGCAATTACCTCGACGACGTAGTCATGTCTTGTCAAAGCTAATTCTGTACACATTATCCAAGTATGAATACAACTGTCTACATAATATGTATCTAGACATCTGTTACCTCAAATCTGATAAACCCATCAAAACAAGAAAACAGATCAGCAACAAAAGTCACTGATTGGGAAGCAATTACAACTGTTTGTACTTCCTAACAGATCACTTGCAGGAAATCGTGTAAGTATCAATAATGGCGCACCAAGGAGATGAGAGACATGGGATGCGATTACACAAAGGCACAATTAACGCCCACAGATGTGCTGCGTTAATTATCTTAGGCATCTCTTGATATGTTATTCTAGTCACTGCAAATCATTACAAACTCTAACTACAGACGAGTTTAAAGGAACAGTAGAAACGTGCTATCTGCACTTGTGGGCCACTACCACAAGGTAGTTCTTGTACATGGGGGGAGGGGGGCAAGAATGTTACCGATTGTAATCTAGGCTATGTAGATCGGAGTGCATATATCAGGGATATGCTCAGGAATGGGTGGATTTGTGCGGTAGTTTGATCCACGTCCTGGAGGAGGGATGCAAATGAAGTATATGCTTAGATGGCAAATGGTGCTTTTTATCTCCTATTCTGGAGCTAACTTCTGTGCCAAGTATTCTCCCATATTTGGGTAATGGTAAAATTTGTTAAAGCAATCATAAAAAAAGTGCCAGGCAGAGATCTTTAATACACTGTTTTAGCTGGGAGGCGTTCAGAGCTGCCGGGCGCGGCCGCCACCTGTAGTGAGCACATCCTTGATATACATATATATCCTGTATGTTTAACTTTACAACACCTCACTAGCTGAAACATTATGTTCGATTTATAGGAAAAAGTCTCGGAAGGATCTAGAGTACAGATAACACTGTGGATTGAGTGCACATTTAATGATAACAACAATAAAAATAATCGGGTGGCTTCCAATTCAACATTTTAACTCAAATTTGCAATCTTTCCAATTCCCTGCTAGGTTGCGAAAGCGATCATGTTTCTCAGGGGAAAAAAGAAGAAGAAGTTTACTCTTGTGTGACTCTTGAATTAGGAAACAAAGGAACTCAGTTATGCAGCGAAGGGAGAGTGAAACTACAGAACAATAAATTCCTTTGAAGGGGGGAGGCTTTGAAAGGGGGAGAGGGTGGGCTCCCGGGCACGATTTATCCAGTATCACTTAGTAAGGTACTATTTGAAATAGTATTAAAACAGCTGCAGGAAACACATGAAAAGATGAAAACAGATCTTGCGCACTGTAATCTTTTATGAATAATAGAAACTGATACATTTCCCACCCTAAATTTGCTTTTTTTTTAAAAATCACTTTGAATCTAATGAAACCTTTGAATGGCTTCCCTGGCAACAATTTTCACTATACATTAAAATTATAAGGCAAACCTTTCTTGTACATTTGAAACCAACATCTGGAATTTAGTTTCTGGGACTACAGAGGTGGAAAATAATTGATTACTATAACCATCACTTGCAAGAGCAATTTTACATCACTTTTACATCACTCCAGCCTGCCAGTGCTTTTTGTCTCAAATGGATGTAAGACAGCGTTACAGTTGATTTAATATTCCACAACCACAGACTTACTGGCTATTCCATTTCACCCCCCCCCCCCTTAACCTCCCATATCCCCAACACCTGTGTCAAAGCTCCCTCTGGTCCTGGGACATCTTTGAAATGTATTTGTTAATGATCCTTCCACAGTTCAATTCAATGGCAAAACCTTTTTCACATCATGCTACTGTATATCACCCTCGATGTCAAAAGCTGATTTCTAACTATACTATAAACGTCTATCATAAGAAAATCTAGACTCAAATCAGATATCAATTGATAGATACTCCCACGCCACCACAGCCACCCGACCACCGACGCCAGAGCGTACTATCCCTCATATCATGAGACTATCGTCTGACACTGTGTAACCATCTACAGCTGGATTTCCCTCCGACTTCACTTTACCCCTGGCTTACCTGTTTACCGAGTTAAACTAGGCCCCCTAAGGGCAACACTAAGGAAAGCACATTAGCTTATATTATAAAAAAAACCATTCCTATAACACAAAGAATTATGATTCATAATTGCACCCAAGGTTACATTTCAATTTTGCACACAGTACCACATATATAGATATTGTATTGTATCAGGGATTCAGGGAAGTGTTGTTATATTTCCAGTCTAAATACTCTGTGAGTGAAGAATTCAGATTACTGACAATTCAAAGTCGTTTAAAGAACTTGTAATCCCACTTTTCCTGGGTCTTTAATCAAACAGTTCCTGCTTCATGACTGCAGTCTTTTGACGGTGCCTAAACGCCCGTAAATCTACGCCCTACAGCGGTTGCAAGCTTTTGTATTCGGCTCGCTTTCTCTCTTCTGGTATAGTGAGAAGAGACAGGAGCAAGGTCAAGCTCAGATACCCCTAAGGGTACTGGAGTGGGGGGTAAGTCATCTCTCAGATATATGCTGGACGAGCACAGTCCATACATACACTGCAGAGAAGTTACGTATATATAGAGAGGAGCACACTGTCTTTTTTGCAGCAGCTACTATGTACAGCAGACAGTATATGAACGTGCACACTGAGCAGACTGCTGACACGGACCAGGGAGATGAAACTAACACGGTGGACAATGTCTACATCCCCAAACTTGAGAGAGACTGACTTCAAATTAACAAACTGCCAAGACACTGTATTAGAGCAGGGGCAGTGACTAGAAATGTTTAGATGGAACCATGAAATAGATCAGAACTTCATGTACTTTATTAAAGGCAAATAAAAAAAACAAATTGCATAGCTGGGAATTATTTTGAAACAACACACTTTTCATACAAATAATGAAAAACCGCGCATCTTCTTACAAGATTATTGTAAAACGGTTAATGTCATACGAAGAGGAGTTCCTTTGGGTATTATTGCACATCAATGGTCACCCCTACCTACAAACTCCTTTCCACCACCCCCTCCCCCGCCTGCCACTTTCAACCCCCCTGTATTTAAAAAACTTCATCCTCAAGCTGTTTGGTATACATGACTTTACTGATCCGCATGAAAACAATTTCGTTCGGTATGGGTCAATACAACCGTTTATCCTTGTAGCATGTTTTATCACGCCAAGATATATCAATTTACTTCACAATAAAGTGGGCCTAACATTCAGTTTGTTTTATAGAATTATCAAACAATTTAAGATAAAGATGAAGAAAGCTTCTCAATATTGTAATTTCTGGATGACTCTAATAGCTTGATGAAGAAACAGAAAGTCAATCTGTGGTCAGATGCATGGAAGAGTGATAATTAATTCTAATTAAAGGAGTCGAGGAAATCAATTTTCTTGATGATTCATTAATCCGAGTGCTGCAAATCATGAGTAAGCTAAAAAAGAAAGGTAAAAAAAAAAAAGCGGATCATTTTTAAAAAGTTCCATGATGTACCAATTTTCAACTTCCTTCCTAGCATGATGGCTTATTTTCTTTTCAACTTCCTCAATTTAGACGTCAAGAAAGAACCTCCACCTTTCGCAAACCACAAACGGAGTAAAATCATGGAAAACGAAAGTCTACAAGAGATTTAGGCAGTAGATGTACAGGTCAGTACATGTCTGTCTAATCCAAACATAGAAATACGTTCGTCACTCAAATCGAAAGTAGTGTTTTATTGTTTCACTTCAAAACATTCAAGTGATTATTATTTTATTTTTTTAATTCCCAGTGTGCATTTGGAAATATTCTGCAAAACAGATAACATTTTCATTCTTGCCTATGTAGATCTATCATTAACCAATCAAGCATCTCATCAGAAGACCTGTGTAACAATGTTGTTGCCAAAATGCACAACTTGTGTAAACACCCCCTCGACCCCTCCCTCCCCTCCCACACCACTGCAGAAAATAGATCAAACCACTTGCCTGATGGTTAATATCATTGCAACCTATTCACAGCTGCTATGTTAGCACTGTACCGTCACACAAGACAATACTGTGTCTTGGCTGTGTCAAGTTACTGATGCTTCCTGTAATCTTTCTACCATTTTTGCGGACGAAAAAGTATGACAGGTCAGTAAAATGGTTGACAGTCGGAGGTCATAAGGAAGGTATTTCCATCCACTCTTAGCCTTTCCCAATCACATGTAGCATTTTATCTACCAAAAGTCACTTCCTCAAATATAGCCTTATCTCGGTCTCCCATGTCACTTTTTGGAATTCCGCATTTAATACTGATATTACACATCCATCAAACACAGTTTAAAATAATAATAAAAAAAAATAAATAAAATTATATTTCCATATGACCCAACATGTGTCCTTTCTTCTGACCTCATACAACCTTAAGGAGGAAGCTAATATTGCACCCCAATGAAATAACACTACTACCCATTGACAATTAATACTACTGTACCACCACAGTAATTAGTCAATGGTGAACCATTATCGGTTTAAATATATCAAGCAAGTGTTTGACCAATATGGAGAGGGTGACTTCCTCTCGGTCACCTTGTCTCGATTCATACAACCAAGCCTGAAGGACATCCATTGACAAAAGACAGGTAAAAAATATATAGCTAACAAAAGCCTGAAGGACATTCATGGGCAAAGATGGTACAATATATTGCCATAGCTAAACATGCCCTAGTAGGCCTATCAAGTTGGAAAATGATTCTTAAAATTTCAACATGGCTTCTGGATGTAGAAGAAAGAAGCAATGACAAATTGCTTTATAGCAATTTACAAGCATCAGTTTATGACTCATACCACGATGCAATTATGGTAACATTTGTTTCCTTTTTCCTTGATATATATTTAGTGTGATTAAGATTCCACGGATGAACAATGATTGGCAATGAAGGAAATATATGTTTGGTCTGGCTGCATGACAAAAAATTGTACCCCTCAGAGCCTACGTATTAGTTTAATAATTTTAACAAAGGTCGGTCTGTTACGTTGTGGTTTAAACGCCGGGTCTTGCAAGTTCCTCTCCTTGCGGCCCTCCGCAAACAAGGACTGACAAAAATGGCGAGGGGAGTTCAGCCGGTACATCTAGATAATCCCTAAAACAATGAGAGGATTTCCGAAGGTTATGACTAGAAAGCTACACTGGACTCGATCCAGCCGATGACTCCACACCGTACTTCCTTCCTGCAACAGGAAATAATCGCACTGTGTATGAATATAAACCTACTTGCTTCCTCTTCAAGAATGGGAACACGGTCTTTAGCGTCCAGTACGTACCTCCGAGCTGTAGTCTTTATTCACCCATGTTTATTCACCAGTCTTTATTCATTCTAGGAGTGTTAGCTCAGTGGTTAACGCCGGTGCCTTCCAATCATAAGGTCCCCGGTTCGAGTCACTCCAAGATTAATGTATGTCGTCCAGTTACAGAGTTGTTGACAATTGACAATTCATAATCATGGACGTTAAATATGAATCTAAGAGACTGACTTCCGTCAGCTTGCGGCTTTGATAAGCCAATGAGGCTTCTTCGCGAGTCCCTGCTTGCAGGTGGATCTAAAATACATACATACATACACCCCGGAACTACATTACGTAGTAGATCTCGTAGCACTGTTTCAAATTCCAATAGCTAATTAATCTTTCGCAGTCGTAACGGCTCAACTTTTGGCAGGTGATCCAATTACACATTTTATCCACAGTATACAAGTACTTTTCCTTTACAACTGTCATCTCCCATCCTTGTTACAGAGGACATGATCATATGGTCCGTTATAGACAACTTAGGGGACAGTACAGCCCATATAAATGTTACAATGACAGGGGTAGGGAGCGGATGTGGCCCTAGGGTCGCTAAAGCCGACTCTC
The DNA here is from genome assembly GCA_000934455.1 of Apostichopus parvimensis. Taxonomy (NCBI): domain Eukaryota; kingdom Metazoa; phylum Echinodermata; class Holothuroidea; order Aspidochirotida; family Stichopodidae; genus Apostichopus; species Apostichopus parvimensis. The sequence goes on along the minus strand of KN887740.1, from coordinate 6,745 downwards.
ATGATGGGGGGGTGTAACAATCATCCCCCCCCCACCTTCAAAGAAATCAAACTTTTTGACTCGAAATAGTGTACTGAGGCACATTTAGGATATAAATTAGGTCGACATGCTATTAAAGTTGAGCTTATAACTTCCTTAAGTTGATTTTATTTTATTCAGCAAATTATCATTCTTCATCTACATACAAAAAATTGCACATATAGAGAAACATTTAAATACATAAAAGATGGAAATATACTTAAAATGCATCAAAAGAAAATAACATGCTAAGGATAACCCTTTAAGCTAAAAGCTTACTTCCAAAGGGGTTCTTATAACCTTAAAAATACAAGAGATAAGCAATTACTAATCAAAACATCTAAAACATGCAAACAAACACTGTAAAAAATAAAAAGCAAGAAAGATATCTACAAGCTAGACATTCATATGATTTAAAAGGTAGGCTTTGGCATCTTTTTTAAAATTGTATTTCAGCAGGATGGATTTTATGTTTTCAGTTTTTTCTGTTCCCCCCACCCCCCCCCCACCCCCCAACCCCCCCCCCCCCCCTTCATTCCCCCCCCCCCCCCCCCGCCAGATCTGTGCCTGAGTGAGTAACACTGTCTACACTTTGCACTAAGCACTTTTGCTTTTGTTGGGGTGACTCTTAATTTATCGAAAAAGACATACAATCGGGTAATCTGGACTCATATTTATGTGTCGTTAGTTTCCAGGAGTCGCTAAGTTCAGAGGAGACCTTGGGCTAAAATACAGAAAAGTTCTGCTCTGACTAATGACTATTCATAAAACCTGCACGTTAATCCATTTCCGTTCACATCAAGAACACAAAGTACCAATTACCTTGACATTTTCACCTTCACTATAAACTCAGTGTAACAGGTGATTCTTACTTCCCACATTAGGACTACATGTCTCACCAATACATGTTGTTCTGTTCTGTTGCTCATATGGCCTGCCTTAATAGTAAAAGGCACAAGCGTACCCCAAGCATCGTCACATCTTCGTGCCATACGAATAAAATTGTAATGAGCAACTTCCAAAACAGTCTGGGATCCTCACAGGTGCATCATCATTTCCTTAAATATGGAGAGGGCTATTAAAAGACTTAAGCAAGTCTAAATAAATATCACATCATCAAGCCAACATGTGCTTCGATGTCATTTTCTTTATTTAAAATTGTGTATATTTTCCGAAATTTTCCGTAAATTATGCCAAAATCTAAACAATTCGAGCTCTCAACACGTGACCTCATGATGGCATTGATAAACACTGTTAACATGCCACATACTTGAAAATATGAAGGAAAAAACTCAGAGGAAGCTGAGGGAATGTTAAAAGTTTTAATCCCTAATGACACTATGACATCACAGATTTACAGAATGACAGCTCCAAGACATGACTTTTAATCTAGCATATTCCATAAATGGAGCAAGATTTCGTTCTTAGCTGTTAGGGAAAGTAGGCTTACACAACAAACAGATGCAATCACATAGAAAGTTATTAAAGATGATAATTAGGTTATAGTCTTCTTTAATATTTACATCGGAACATTTGTTGGCTGGAATTGAGAGTTCTAATGATTCCTTTCTCTCGTATTGAATTAGCCTCTTTCTCTGTGCAATGTTTCTGCAACACTTGATTCACTGTATATCTCTACTGTTTACTACAACTAAATAATTCCTTGATATTGTAAGAGTAAGATTGCACACCACTCTTTTGGTTGTTAATGTTATTGTTATAGCTACGCGATGTTGGCATACCATCGTATTGTTACTTTCTTTGCACGTGTCGTTGTAGTTGCATGCATCTCAGTTATGTTGGATATTGTGTTAGTGTAATTTTGTGTTCTTTGTTAAGTGTCTTACGGGATATATATTGTAAGGAGCTGAGGCTCGAGTAGCTGGATTGGGTCTCAGTCGACGCACCTTGTCGTATATATAGTTAATACATATTAGAAAGAGTACCACGCCATCTCAGTTTCGTGATATGGCTAACGTTACAATATTGTTTGAAATTGATAACCCTGTTGTGTTACAAATTCATCAGCCAGTTGGGAAATCATTTCTTGCTATATAAATTGATATAACCTGTTGTTTTACAAATTCATCAGCCAGTTGGGACAACTTCCTCATGCTAATACCTCTCTAAACTGTCCTCCCATATCGTGCTTCATCGGTATGAACAGTTCCTATAAACCTTGATCTGATTAGAAACATGATATTCATACTGCTCATACTGACAACACAAGTGCTTTGGAAGCGGGATATGACAGTAGAGTAAAGAAAAAATCGTCCCAATTGGCGCAAACTTTATAATTCTTTCTTTAATACTAACGATATGTTGCTAAATTTCTTTAATAATTTGTAAACCCTTTGGTCCATTTCTAAGTTCTAAGTTTTTAGTTCCTTGCTAACCCTGAGATCACTTGTTTGAAGCCCATCCCCGCCAAATAAGTCCTGTCCTCTTTTTCATTGTTTTATAATTTCTCAGTAATTTTTCCATTGTTTCAATTACCTCTAATATAAATCAAAAACATACCTCTCAAAATAATGATTCGATAGGCTGCTAAGATGCCGTCGTGAGAACGCAATGCGCATATAAACCTACTATATGAGAGACTCATATTTCACATTTATTATTATTATTATTATTATTTCTGTTAAGACAAAGATAAAAGCAATTGCCGTTCCAAATACGTGAATACTTAAAAATTTTCCTGTCCGTGTGTCCAAAAAATCATAGGTCTGTGTCACTTATTTGTGTCATTTATTCATTTATTTATTTTGTTGTATTGACTGTTTAATCCCAAATCGTACCGACAATCACCTACTCTGATGCATTCAGCAGTCATAGCAATTTCCACAGTGAAAACAATTCTTATTTTCTTAAGAATGGAATTTTGACGGGCATCAGTGGACACACATCAAGCTCTGCGAGAATTAGCAAGTTTTTTGTCATCATCTTTGGTAGATGAAGCAAAGAGGATGAAACAATAAAAAATAAAAACGTTGAGAGGCAAAACTGTCCTGGGGAGGACGTTTCAAACTCGGCCGCTTAACGAATCAAATCATAAAGTAGAAATGTAGTCGCCTTAGCAACCCCCCTGATAACACACATGGTTACCAAAGCATGCGGTGTAGTTCTCCAGGGTACGTTATCAATTTGCCAAACGTTTAATTTTGGAAAATCTTGTTTGGAAGAGTTTCACAGAAATGAAATGATGTTGATGAGGGACACACGTACCGACTACAAATGTTACTCATCGTCAAAATCGCTGTAGGCCAGGTCAATGACTTACTTTTAAACCAATCACATCAATCCATGGTATATATCTGAACGTAATATCCAGGATCCACTTTTAGGGTACAAGTAATAACGATCTTGATATCTAATAGGTACATGCACTGCACTGGTTTAGCAATAGTTCATCATCATGACATGCGGGATAGATACCAAGTGCTATTATTAGCCCCTGAGTCAGCTGTGAGTAACATCATGTACAAGTCCACATTGTCGCCAATTATGATATAAAAGGCAT
>KN887739.1:4452-25491 GCA_000934455.1 Apostichopus parvimensis | reverse complement strand
TGTACAGTGGTGAGTTCTATAGATATTGTACAGTGGTGAGTTCTATAGATATTGTACAGTGGTGAGTTCTATAGATATTGTACAGTGGTGAGTTCCATAGCATTCAACGAGAGAGAACATTAAAGGAACATTCCACTTTCAAGAGAACATTGACTCACTGTAAGTGATTAAAATATTATTCAGTATAAATGTGAATATTACACGTTAGAAGGTTTCTGTCCATAATGGCACTCCCGTATTATAAATTTACCAGTTAAAACACAATTCTGTAAGAGGTCTACAAGGTAAAGCCTTTTCCACATTGTCCATGACCAAATATCTGTCTTTATTGACATTTCCCACAATTCTACTAGTATAACAATGTCCAAGTAGACAGGGAATTTAAATACTTAACCAGCATTTCTTTCTCTTAATTGGAGGGGTATTATGGTACAGGGTTATATGGTTTCTAAACTTGGGCAAGATTTACAGCATCACACTGTCCTGCTAAAGCATGCACATGGCATTTCAATTGGCTCTGCCAGGGTAATCTGATATCGCTGTTCAAATAATGAGAAGGAGAAGGTACATACAACGTCATCGACGATGGAATCAACTCATTTTGAGACAATAAAAGAAAGGAAACAGATCTCAAATCCAACTTCACAAAACAGAGATACCAAAATTCCAGGGATGACTCCAGAAAAGTTTGAAGATGTCACGATAATGTTGGCTACTGTAAGCGTTTTTAACCTGAGAAGTTAATGACTGCCGGCAGACACTTAAAACTGCTATACACCATCACTTCCCTGATTACATTTTATGACAGAAATAAGAAGTAGAAGCAAGGGCATATTGTCATTTGCAAGTATTGAGCAGACTATATTCCTCATTATATAAATTTGTCTAAAAGTCTAACATCCTTTCAGTTTTTCTGGGAAAATGTACCATTTTAAATGTTTTCAAACTTTATATGACCTGGATTTGACCTTTACCACAATGAAAACTACCCTCCCAACCCCCCCCCACCCCCATTCACATCAACATATTTAAAACAAAGAACAATATAAAAGTGTCTGAAAGTGTCTCACAAGGAGAGCTACTTCCAGATCTTACTACATCAGAAATAAATTGAGCAATCTGCATATCATAGAATTTTCTAACCCCTTTTAACAAATTGTTGAAAATCACTCTCACTAACAAACCTGCTGGAGTATGCATTAAAGTATATATGTCTGTTAGCAATTAATGTTGCATGTTAAGATAAAATAAACATATTCCAGAATCATGATATTCATTCATTCTTTCATCTATTCATTCTCAATTCATTCATTCATTTATTGATAGCTGAAAACACATTTCAATGTTTTGTTCCTAAACTCTACAAGTTGCTGTTTGAAGAATTTAATAAATTTAAATTTTGACGAAGGAAATAATTAAATTTTTGACAAAGGAATATTTTGTTACATACTTCAGAAAATGGATCATGATTAATTGTCTGTGAATTTCTTGAGGTAAGCTCCCCTTACTTCCTTTCCTCGTAAGATGTTGCTATTGATTACTGTGTTATGTGTAACATTTGAAATATTTAGGTCCTTCAGATATCATTGTCAATATATCATCTAAGCTTGCAGCTTAAAAATAATGCAAAAGTTTGACAAAAACATTGTCTTTCACTGTGGTTACATGATGTGTATTCTATGTTATAATGTGTAAGGCAAATACATTTCCAAACAATTCTAAAAAGTATATCCACCATTCTTTAATATTGTTTTACAATTTTTGTGATAAAATATACACCTAATACAAGGAGGAATTTCACTTGTTATTTGGTGCATGAATTTTCCAGCAAACCTTTTGTTGTAATCAACGTTGGTCACACTGTATTATACCTTTCATGAATTTAATCTACTCAATAGTTAGAAATAACTCCTCTGTAAGTCTAGTTTATTCGAGTAGAAATGCAGGTACCACATGTTTAAGATCATATTACGGAAAGAAATTGCATATTTAGGATGACGTTATTTAGTAACACTATATGGACACAGAGTTTAATCAACAAAAATCTAGTTTTCTTTTCACGTTTTCAACCCACAAAAGGTACGTCACTAAATGGGATGACAGTTTTCATGAATAATTCTGTTAAAGGATGAAATTCACTGCTATTTTAATGCAACGTGTGTGCTGCCATTTTCAAGTTGTTTTCCTCAGGTAATCATGCAAAATATTGTTATGTTTCAATATAATCTGCATATATGATGGTGGTTGTCCTGTGTAACCTCTGCATGTTTAACAATTTACACATAATGAGGGATAGAAGGAGGTAAATTAATCCCAAGGAGGCGGATGTGACTACGAAAATGACAACAGATTTAAGCAACAAATGGGCAATTTTTCCAAAACAGTATTAAAGGCTTCGTGGTGATACACGACAGTAAACCTTCAACTTTTGTACATTAATCTAAGTAAATATACAAATGAGTTCAAGGAGCGACACAGGACTTATTCGTTTAAGGTTAAAAAACACAAGTGGCAAAGCTAAGGACTGTAACAGTTGAAGAAATTTGAAAGCAACGTACTGAAAATACCATGCACACTATAAACTCATTAACATTCATACACCAAATGGACTGTACCAAAATGCTAGTGTACAGTGCAAAAGAATTGTGTACCATAGCACTGTTTGGAAATGAATAATATGCAAATATAATATGAGAACCCAAAATCCAACCGCAAAAACATACTCGGCTGCGATGGCCAAGTAGCCAGTTTACGAAACAATGTACTGTAGTTCAATATTAAAGAAAGTTTGGTGTAACACAAAAGTTATGACACAGTAAATGTTATTATAATATTTCATTGTTTCCTCTTGCAAATTCGCACCTACCATCGAAACAGACTTTGGAAAAGGATGTAGTTCCACCTTCTTCTAAAACGTTGCCAACCTTCCCTTGCAACCTTTACAGCACCATGAAATTAGTATGCTCTGAAAATTTCAGTTATTAAGTTTTATTCATGACAGTTTGAATGTAGGCAATTTGCCAGCCAGGTAGCATTCTGACCTTTTTTTGACACTATTTCATGCTGTGATTTTCATCCATTCATCCAACTTGTTATATCATAGCCATATGCGGGAGCTGTAATTATTTCTCACTTTGATATTAAAGTCCCAATGTGTGGTTGCTGATGAATTTCGGAAAACAAACTTGCGAAGTAGATTCAATATTTCTTATTCTAAATGCACTCTCACCAGGTAGGTATAATGGAAAAAAGTTGTTGCAATCGAAAGAAAGAAATTTATTTTCTGTTGCCTTTATGGCGCGAACGATTTACCATAAAATCACTGCGACCGCCCATATCAGCATGTTCATTACACAAATGTAACCTATATATACTTGTATCGTCCACTTTTTTTACCCAATTTCACGGAGGAAACGTCTGAAAACACCTGTTTATTCCTTGCAATGGAAGGAAATGAGACAATTTTGCATGCTACATCTGTAAGACTGAAAGAAAGATACTATTCAAATATGGACCTAACACAGGCTAGCACGCAGGCTTAACGGTCGTAAACAAAACAGAGAGATTTGATTGGCACATGATCGGTTAGGCACACACAAGAAGGCACTGGTGGGCGTGCCAAGATAATCTGTTGCTTGATATTGAACCAACCTTCTTTCTTGCAGTGCAGTTTACAGCTGAACTGTAGCTATTTCCCTTCTGACACAGTACCATAAAGTGTTAACCATGGGAGAAGAGTTGAACATTTAACTTCTGCTGCAATTCAAACGAAAAGGGCTTTTGGTGCCTCACATGGGCGCAGATCCTGGTGGGGGACAGCGGGACACGTCTCCACCAACTTTTTCAGTGGTGGGGACATGATATACCGTGTCCCCACCAATTTGTCTTGACCAAACGCTGCATTTCAAATTCCCCTGTTTTGAACTTTGGTGCAGTTTGATCCAGCTATGTGCAAATGACATGCAGCAGTTCTCATTTTATTATATTTATCCAGTTATTATATAATATAATGTATTATAATATTGGACGGAAATCACATTTGCGGCAGTCTATAATTGTTTTCTGGGAGAGGACCCCAGACCCATCGTATACAAAAGTCTTTTTGGATTATTTGTCGCCTGATTTGTTTTACTGCAGACGCCCATGTATTTCCCCAAACTAAATTTCTAACCCATGAGATCTAAAATTTAAGGAGGTTTGGGAGCATCATTGGGTCTTGAAAGTGTTATTTCCGGCGATCTGGGAGGTATATATATTTGCCAAAAAATTTCTTGTTCGCTACGTGCGAACCCATGGTCGCCCTCCGCTTAGATAGTATCAGAGGACAGACACCTACAAACCATTATCCAAGATTAATCTGCGCCCATGGTGCCTCATATATAACTTTCACGACAGGAGTCAGCTCAAGCCGATGATGCACTGTTACGATCCGGTATGATAACAATCTACTCTCAAATCCAGCTGAAGTTTACTAGTGGTACATGTCACAGACATCAGATGTCTTTAAACTTGAGGCGAATGACCCTTCTGACAGAAGATCAATTGTAATATAAGGACAATAAAACAAAGTAGTATGCAGGTATGATAAGTTACACTACCACAGAAGGTTTGGACTCAAGGTATTCTCATAACAACCAGATTACTTGTTGCAGTATCTTTATCACCTCACATTGTATTCCATCTGACAGTGGAAACCTGGAGGAGTAGGCTACACGATTGGCCATTTTTATTTGCTGTCATTTCTTCATAGATTTGAAAGTACAGTAACAAGCTTGCAAAGTTGTTTCCTTTATAAGAAAGACAGTCATCAAAGGACTTTTTAAAGAAATTTCCACTTTTCATCAATTTGTCTATCTTCAATCTAGTGCAATGAAAGTGTACTATTAGGCTAATACTGTACCTACCCTAACACAACATTTCATAAGCCTATACCTTCATCTTATCAACATGGTACTGTATGTTGTCCTCTGAAGAACTCACTATAATGGATAGTCCAGTCTTGGTTATTATCATCTTAACTTTTGTGACATTGGGAATATTGACAAATGTATCGTTCCTGATTGTCGTAGCTCGGATAAGATATTTGCGAAGGAATTCCATAAACAGTTACCTTGTGAGCATGGCAGTCGCGGATCTGTTTTTTCTTATCACCAACAAGTTCTTCCTGCAAGTTTTATCACAAGTCAGCGAAGAACTGCTTTTGGTTGCTTACGCCATCAATACCATCCCTGAGATTGTGACTGAGCTAATGATGCCTCTGGTTGCCTACGATTGGTACAAAGCCATTTGCTTGCCGACAAAGAGTTTTGCAACACGCTGTGACAATAAATCTGCCACAGCCTATGTGCTGATATCTTGGTTGGTAAGTATCGGTGCTGTGGTACCAATGTGTTTTTGTCTTGTGTTATCCAAGTCACTGTACTACACGCTTAAAGCCGTAAGTCTTCTACCGTTTCTGATATCCATGATTCTATGTATCGCTCTGTACACTTTGATCATACACAAGGTTAGCGGAGAAATGACCCGACTGAAGGAGCAGCCCGAGATTATTCGTAACAGTGTCTTGGCCAGGAACCAGATCATCAAAATGCTGATTGCAAACACCGTGGCTTTCTTTCTGCTGCTCTCGCCGAGTAAGGTCAACGTCCTTTACAGATTCGCTGTGACGTTATTACGTCCGGACGCAACTTTTCAGGAGCACGATGTCGTGATTTGGTGGATAGCTAGCGAAATGACACTCTTGTTAAACTCTGCGATCAACCCTATAGTATATACCGCAGGCAGCGACCAATACAGACGTGCCTTTTGCCGAACCTTCCCATGTTGCTTTAGATGCTGCACCAGCATCGACCTATCGACTAGCTTTGACGAGGCTACCAAAGAAGATGCGAGATGCACGCCAGATAAGGGAGATATATCATCTTCGCAATCTAAGAGAAAGCTACGGCTACAACTTGAATTGAGCAGAGACTTGGACGCCACCGAAGGCGAGACGAGTGACAGTATCGATAAAGTCGAAGAAACATTGAGATGTTAGCTCATATTGACGAATTGACATTAAAATGGTAGAATAATTACATTGACATAAATTGAAGTATTTTAGAATCCGACGACTCATTAAATACTAAACTGGTAGCACATATAGGCTCATAGATCGATTTTAAATGGCTTCAGTACTGGAATAACTATATACAGCTGGTTGCATTAATACTGTATATCAAATCAACTTTTCTATTTGAACATACTGCATAACTGACTGGCTTTGTTTAATCGTTAACGAGCTGTTATAACTGACAAGGCTAATTTATTCCTTAAGGTTATTCAATATATATTTAAATATATGCCTAAAATATTCAACTTTGAAGCATTCTTGGTATCATGGTAACACACACAGAACCAACCTCGAATCCTTTCAAATAGGGAATATTTGACTCTTAAATGATGAATGTGTTATGCTCATGTACTTTACTGAGCTTGCGTATGTGCAAGGTATAATATGTAATATTCAAAGATTCATTTAGCTCCAGGGTAAAGTTTTAATGGTAGTCCTGTAGTCCCTGACGACCAAAATCCTGATCGGACAACCAAAATCAGCTGCAGAGGTTTGCATTTTAACCAAATAGGGCCTACCCACAAATAGGTCACATGATACATTGCCATCACCCCCCCCCCCCAAAAAAACCCCCAAAAAACCTGGTGTTAGACATCTCTCCTACAGTGTACATACTAGTGACATACTGGTCACTTTCATTTTGCTACATTTTCTCAGACAACCACAGTTGCACATTTTGTCTGAGGGAACAGCCAAAGGAAATACTGAAAAAAAATCCCCCTGACCTGGGTATTTGACACAGTACTTGGTTAATTTCTACCACTGTTTGAGGAAAGAAATGAAGCAGAAAATATTTATGTCATCCACCAAACCCATATCAGGATGGATATGAAATAGACAAATATGTCAAGCGATTTGTAAATTTTAAGACAACATATTTTATGATAAAATAATACATTAGATGCAATTTGAGGGACACCAAAATATTCCATGGGAGAATGAAGCACTTGAAGATTGGTTAATAATGAGCAAGTGAATGAATTTGAACCACATCGACATGCCTTATTACCCTAATTAAGTAAGTGGTATTATGTGTTCATATCACATGACTTGATTGAAATTATGCAAAGTAACAGCTCAACTATAACAGTTAAGGAAATTTTGTCACGTGAGTAGAGTAAAAACCAATGACCATTCAATGACCACTGTTACATATTCCATTGACTCTTCGAAGCTAATCAAATTTTTAGAAGGGTTCATGTCTGATGCAGGCCATCTTATGTCTAATTTTTCGATACTTACATCACCGATTGTTTCTAGGGGCCCTACTCTGCATATATAATTGTCAATTGTGGTACAAATGTAAGTCCAACATTTACAACAATGGAAATAAAAAGTAAATGTCATAAAAAAAGAACCGCCTCATTTTTCTCATTTTGGGATTGGTGTCTGTCTGCATCAACTTTGATGCAATGTTTGATGAAATTACCTGGTAATAGGCTAATACCTTTCCTCAGATGAAGTTAACGGGTCATTCAGTTTTATCTTTAGTGTTTTGTGTCCTATAGTTTGGTCTCAAAATTATTTAATTATTTAAGCTTGTAAGTTTATATTGTATAAATTAAGGGTACACCAAGCTTTTGCATTTATTACTGAGAAATATTGAAACTTGAAACACCCACAGGACTGGTCACTGATCCTTTGTTCTATTTGTTTCATCTCAAGTGATGTAACTTACAGTCTACAGTTTCTTTTCTTCCTGAGTGTTTCACGTTACAGCACATACAGTCTTTCTAGTGTGGCTGGCAGTTGGGTCACTCTGCTGTATTGTGATCTCCACATGCCTGTACATGTAATGTACTCGAGATGAGATATTGTACTCTATCAACAAATTGTGAAAAGGTGGTACTAAAACTGCTGTCCAACTAACCCCCCCCCCCCCCCCCTTAACAACTTCTCTGATGCTTTGCCATGTAATTTTTTTATTTTTTTATTTATTTTTTATAAAAGCAGAGTGAACAATAGCCCATGAAGGTTGACATAAGTCAAGAGCTAATATAGGCTGTGAGGCACAATAAGAGAAATCCACATGGGCCAATCAGTGGGTCACAGCAGCTTAGGAACTACTGACGGGTGGGGGTCGCTGGCCCCCTCAAAATACACCACCCACGCCCCATTATGCTGTGTACCAGGCATGGTCATCTCCGTACCCAGCAATATGGTCATATCCAAGACTAGTAAACTGATACACTAGACATGTATGTAAAATACTCCCTCCTTTGCAAATTCTAATTCTAATATTTGAATCAGTACTAGGTTGCTTGACATGCTTAAAAAGAAAGCTATCGATTTCCCTGGGTGAACTTAATATGTTTAATTCATCAATGTTTATAGCAATGTTCAATTTTAATGAACAGATGCAACACTGCGGTAAGCATGCCATTCACTACTTCCTAATTTACAACATAATCAGTTCTCATACAACCAGCTACAGTACATCTCAAAAAGTTTCAGAAAGTTTTGGACAGAAACAGTACCAATACTTTTCTGAAAACATCTGTGGAGAATGGAATTTTCTACACATACTTTACCAAAGTTTGTGTCAAAAATCCATTCAGTAATTATTTTATTTTACTTTCTTCAATACAAGATGCAAACACACTCACAGATAAATGGAAACATACACAAATATTGCCATGAACACATAACTTCCATGTAACATTTTTGAAGTTAAAGTTATCAAAAATGATAAAACAAGAAACCCTTCTCCATCAAAATAGCAATATCAAAATTTTTAAACTGCTTCAAGATGTATGTTCAGGCGCATAGCCAGGAATTTGCCAAGGGAGGGGCGAAAATGTAGGCAAACTATCAGAGCCGTAGATACGGCATTGCAAACTATCTAAGGGTAGCGCCACCATGATTGGCTGAAAATGCCTCCCAGATCGCTGGAAATGGCACTTCCCAGGCCTTGTAAGTTGCATCTTAGCATTTTCTCTTTTGAAATTACTAGCGATATCATAAAAACATTAAAAAAAAATTTTTTAAATATGCTCAAGGGGGGGCGGCTGCCCCCTTTGCCCCCCCCCCTTGGCTACGCGCCTGTGTATGTTAGGTTAGTTTGTGGATTTCTAACACTGCATGATTCTGTCCAAACAATGAGACATGTATGCATCATTGTATACTCCTCATTCCAAATACATGGCTACAATCAGCAATCCTCCGGGGCATAACCCAAAAGTGGGTTGCAAAACATGGGTCATGGGGTCACAAGAATTTAAAGAAAGTAGAAACATTTATCTATGTAAGTCTTTGAGCTTACCACCACCACGGAGATTGATTCCGCTATTATAAACATCAAGTCAATCATAGTAAAAGCTAGCCTTCATGCATTCTGAGAAGTGGGGATTTGGTGGGTCGTGGTTCAGACCTCACAGAAGGTCCTTGGTCTCAAGTTTGTGGACCGCTGATCTATGTGGTAACAACTATAGAATGTACCCTAGACATTTATTTAATCCCATACAGAAAATACTGTATCCCACAGTGTTCATGTGATAATTTGTCTTGGTTTGATTTGTAGACTTTGAAGTTTATGCCAAAATGTTTTCAAAACCTATACCTAACTACTGTACGTTATTATCCAATCATTAACCGTTTAGTCCCATACAGAAAATACTGTATACATCACAGTTCATTAAATGGTGACTTCACCAAGTATAATAAATCTGTGAGGTATTATTTCTCAGCTCAGAGGTGGGTAAAGTTACAAGGTAATATTTCTCAGCTAACCGGTGAGTAAGGTATTATTTCTCAGCTAACCGGTGAGTAAGGTATTATTTCTCAGCTAACCGGTGAGTAAGGTATTATTTCTTAGCTCACGGGTGAGTAAGGTATTATTTCTCAGCTCACCGGTGGGTAAGGTATTATTTCTCAGCTCAAAATTGAGTAAGGAATTCTCAGCTCATGGGTGAGTAAGGTATTATTTCTCAGCTCACAGGTGAGTAAGGTAATTATTTCTCAGCCCACTGGTGAGTAAAGTTACAAGAAATTTTTTGCATTCTCAGGTGGCCTCAGATGCAATTTGGTGCAATATAGCACACTTCAACACCCACTCCATTTTGTAAATAATTTTGCATTTTCACCTGGACTTAGATGCAATTTGGTGTTCCAAATGAGATTTTTTTTCTCATTTGGAAATGAAAAAGGGGTTTTCTGACTTGCGAAGCAAGGGGCTCACAGGAGCTTCCTTTGAGTTCCTCTTTACGTGCGATTTCTATGTTGCACACTAGTTATTCTTTATATAACTGGTTTTAAAGTAAATAAATGTGTATGAAACTCAACCTTACTTTCTGTTACTGCATAGCCTCATGTTAAACTGGCAAACAACAGCATTTACCAGTTGTTATACAATACCTAGATGATCAAAATGCACCAGTTGCGGTTTCAAGTACACAAACAAAGTGTTTACACATTTCAAGAATTCTGAATTTAACAATTTGGGGGGGGGGTGGTAACTCTGTGTGAAAATATGTTCCAAAAATTCAATACTCACCCTGAAATGTTTGAATAAACAGAATGAATTGCACCAAACTGATGGCTGTTGCCAAGCAGTGTCACCAGGTATGGGTTGTTTGTGATGTTTACACAAGTAAGGCTGCTGTTGGCTACCAGTACTAGTAAAATATAGAGGAGAACAAAAACGGAGCTGAGATTAAAGTTACTGCATCAAGCAATCGCATATATTAAAATAGTCCTGATCATCCATTATGGGGGAGGGGGGTTTGGTGGGAGGAGTAAGGGGGTTATACATAAGCTAAATAGAAACATGATTTTGTAATACAGTTTCGAGGTGATGCTTTTGGTTTACGTGGTGTCTTTCCTGTTTTTTTCTTTATATTAACCAAAATATAACAGTGTTTTGAACATGTGGAAGTCCTACAAACACCAGCAGTGTAACAACACACTATAATGTCATGCTGAACTCCCCTTCATTTGGCAACATTTCTGACCTTGAAATACTGCCACCATTTATTAAATTGTTAATACCTTTTCTTGGAAGTTGTTGAAAACACCACAACCCCCCCCCCCCCCCCCCCCCCCCCCCCCCCCCAACCACCAGATTCCTGAATACATTATTGGAAGTAGAAGAAAAAAAAAAGAAAAAAGTATGTGGATGTCCTACAAACAATAGCAGTACTCATAGTGCACATACTGCAATGTCTTGCAGAACTTCCCATTTATTGTCAAGTAATAATTTAGTGTTCAAGTTTGTGTAGCAGTGTTTGATGGCTCTGAATTTTATCCCTAATAAAATATTATAGTTCCTGTGTAAAAAAAAATAAAAAATACATCTAAAAATACATCTATACATCTTTGGGCTTGTTTAGGAATTTGATCAATTTGCAAAGCATTTTGGGTTGCCATACTCCATAAAATATTCTCTGATTATTGTTTTTTTTTACTCGTTTGGCAACAATTCTGTCTATGCAATACACTGTACCTTATTGGTTGACACGACCACTGTTACGTTTGTAAACCTACTTTACGGATGACTTTAGGCAGCATTTTAGGGTTGATTTATAAGAGTCCAAGAACAAAGAAACATTCAGCATTAAAATAGAATAGATTTTTGGAATTCTCCTTTAAGGTGGAATTGTCGATAACGTTGGCTCCCAGTGCAGGCCTACGTATTAGTGTTAATCCACTGGTTAATCAGGCCTACATGTTAGTGTTAATCCACTGTTTAATCAGGCCTACACATTAGTGTTAATCCACTGTTTAATCAGGCCTACACACTAGTGTTAATCCACTGTTTAATCAGGCCTATGCCTTAGTGTTAATCCACTGGTTAATCAGGCCTACGCGTTAGTGTTAATCCAGTTTTATATGGGCCTACACGTTTGTGTAATCCACTTTTTGTCCTACCTATGCGTTAGTATTAATCCACTGTTCCATTGGGCCTACTCAATAGTGTTAATCCACTGGTTA
This sequence comes from Apostichopus parvimensis, assembly GCA_000934455.1. NCBI lineage: Eukaryota > Metazoa > Echinodermata > Holothuroidea > Aspidochirotida > Stichopodidae > Apostichopus > Apostichopus parvimensis. The sequence goes on along the minus strand of KN887739.1, from coordinate 13,451 downwards.
ATCAGGCCTACACATTAATGTTAATCCACTGTTTTATCAGGCCTACATATTTATCCATTGTTTTGTAAATTTTATAACCCAAAGTAAACCATGTTCTTTTAACTTCATACGAACAAGCGAACACCCCCTGGATGACATCCAACACCATTTTGTACTTGACAAAGTTTTAATGCATTGTTTATAACATGTTATTTGAGGCCATACAATCTCTTGTTTTTTGCATTGGGTTTTACATTGCATGTGAGGAAGTCACCTAATGGTCTGTGTGTTTAAATAGATGAAGTAATCCAGTTTAATCTTAATAAGTATGATGAGCTTCAGTTGTTTAAAGGGTCATATTTCCAAAATTAAATGTGGTATTAAACAAAAACCTGCACTGAATAGAGTACTTTTGTAATTCTCTATACCAGAACTAATTTTGCGCCTAAATTCATGGAAATTTAACAAGATTTTTCTTTGACATTGGATACATTAAGGACTGATTCTTGCTTTCTTAAACCATAAAATTTACACGATAAAAGCGGAAAATTACACCTACACATTGGTATGTGTGTCAGCAGGTTCCCCATTAATGATAACTCCTTCAAATCTCTTAGCTTGTTCAGTTCATGTGGAATCCTATGCAGACGATTTTTGTCTACATGCAGGGTATTGAGTTTCATGCACCGGCATATTGTCTCTGGCAGATTCTCCAGTTGATTGTTGGTCACTATCAGCACCTTCAAGCTTTGTAGTTGTCCAATCTCTGAAGAGAATATTTTATAAATTTGTTTGAATGAAAAGCAACAAAAATGAAATCTCATCAAAATATGCTGTAAATATTACTCTTTCCCAGAAATATCTAGAGGTGTATGGATTGTAAACAACACACAGTGAGACTAAGTACAAGAGTTAAAAGGAGAAAATAATACCATACAGCATACTAACTGATTTGTAGTAAACAGAGGGAAATATCATAATGCTAAACACCTACTGACTCTGTGATCATGCGGTTTGTTGGCTTTCTACAAGTCTTTGACCATTGTATGTATTTCTCTCGATTGAAAGAAGAGGTTTGTTGACTGTTTGCTGCATTATTCTTTGATCGCATCAAAACAAAGGTATAAAACCCTTGTCAACTGATTCTTCTGTAAGATACACTATATCACTAAGAGAAAGTCCAATTTATCACCATTTTCATGTATTTTCTTCCACATTTTATCTGATGATCATGATTATGTGAACGATACGATTATAGCAGATAAACCATAGTACAAGTCAGTTCATAAACCGTGCATAAAAGCTACCCAATTGTTTACATGGAATTTGTCTTGTTTCGTTAGAGCACAGTAAAATGCTGATTAAAATGGGCACGCCTTCTGGTTGGTGTTTCAATCTTTATTTATAGAAACATATAATATTTCTATAAACCTCAAGGATAAATGCTGGGCAACAAAGAAAAAGCCCTTTATCATTCCCTGAATACATGCAAACTCACGGTGCCTTTGTCTAATACAAATCAGAGCTTGAACAATGCAGACAATTAATTGTAAATTGGCCCCCAGACAAATACAATAAAATTCCATTACATAACATAAATAGAATATTTTTCCAAAGTATAATAAAATACAAGAATAATCTCACCAAAACTTGCAAATGTTAATGACTAACAGGAAGGGTATTGTCTACCTATCCATTGTCATAACAATTCTAGAATTATTTCCATAGTATAATAAAATACAAGAATAATCTCACCAAAACTTGCAAAAAGGTCATGACTAACAGGTACGGTATTGTCTCAGGCGCGTAGCCGGGGGAGGCGTGAATGGGGCAACCGCCCACCCCCCCTTGAGCATATTTTTTTTTTTTTTTTTAATGATATCGCTAGTAATTACAAAATAAAAAAATGCTTAGATGCAACTAACAAGGCCTTGGAAGTGCCATTTCCAGCGATCTGGGACGCATTTTCTGCCAAAATTTTCTTATACGCTTCGCGCTTAGATAGTTTGCCTACAGACTTCGCCACTCCCTTGGCAAATTCCTTCGCTACGCCCCTGTATTGTCTGCCTATCCATCAATCCCGATCAAACAGGTACGATATTTTCTGCCTATCCATTGTCATCATAAGGTTCATTAAGTTCACATGCTCTCCTCCATCCATCACTCACAATTTCAGGCTGTTTACTGGCTCAATGGATTTCTCTGTTTGCCAATTAAAAACCAATCAAAAACACTGGCATTGTTTGTTCAACCATGTTTTTTTAAGAAATGAACCAGTTTTTTATGCACTGGAATTTTTTAGACCTGTCCATTCACATGTATATTTTGCTGATTTGGTGCTGCTTTTGCCTCAATTTGACCAAGTAGAAAAACTTCTTCATCTGCCCATCAGCTATTCTACTGAGTAAGGTATTCTTGGGTAGAATCTATTCTCCAAGAAGACTTTTCGTCCAAAGTATTGGTTAGGATGAATCATTTTTTCAAAGTTTCTAAAACTGACATCAATTTTTCCCTATGACAACACCAACACAACACTTGTACACAAACTTGTACAGTAGAACTTGGTTTAATAGGCATCCTTATAACTATTGTCAAACTTCCAAGGGACGATTCTCTTCCTACTGTAGTTACAGTATAATCTACTGTCTGGCCCATCCATGTTTGTAAATCATTTCCCCATCCATCCACAACAACTGTATCTGTTCTCCTCCTGTCCCCTGAGCCCCACCCCCCCTTCCTCCTCCCCCCCAAGAAAAACTCTCAAAGCTAATTGACAAACTTTTACAGAATCTATGGAACACATATCTGAATGTTAGAGGGACAGACAGGCAGGCAGATTTTTTTTGGTCAGATGTAAACAAACCTTCAGGAAGCTCAGTCAAGGCATTACTCGAAAGGTGCAGTTTCTCAAGATTCGGTAACTGTCCGACATTGGACGGCAGAGATAGGAGGCAATTCTGACTGATGTCAAGGCACTCTAACTGTTTCAGTTCACAGATTTCTGAAAAGTGAAACAAAATCGATATCATCATTTTGGGCAGCAGTATGAATATCTGGTTTCTATTCAGACAAAGGTTTAAGAGGAACTGTTCATACTGTCAGTACTAGTGATTTGAAGCATAAATGAGAGGACAGTATAGAGTGGTATTAGCATTGCAAACTGCTCTTTTCTTCCACAATTGTATCATGAAATATGTACATTAATAAGTATTATAATAACCACCATTTAAAATTGTCAGTTACACACTCATCTGACAGAAGTACAACGAACTGTATATAATAACGAATCACAAATCACGTATTGTACATAACCTACCATCTTTATGCTAGTCATTACCTGTACATTGAATGACTAATTCTGTTAGCGGACCAGTACTAAATGGTATTTCCCTATGATTGGTTTACATTGTTGAATCTGGGCAGTTGCAGTAAACAACTGCCTACAAGGTTTCAGTAGATTATGACTACTGTTCATCTCAAAATGACCCTTGACCTCCATCAATGACTCACTATAAGGCACAGCTACACATCACATTTGAATTTAAAAGTTAGGCATCGTGACTTGATGTATTGTGTTTAGCTTAGCTTAGCATGCACACACACATACACACGAACAAACCATATACACACCATCACCACCATCACAGAGCCCCCAACCCCATGCCCTTTTTCACTTTGGCAAAGAATGAAAAATTAGAAAGCTCACCATTTGGTAAACTGCTTATATTATTTGAGGGTAAATATCTAAAGAAAAACAAGCAAAAAAAGTTTGTTTGACATATGAAATAAATGATGTTCTAAGTAAATAAAATTGTTGGTATCAAATGAGCCTGGCACAGCTTCAACTATCATATCAACATACTTTTAGATCAATTCAGCCAATTCTGATTTCTGAAAACCAAATATCTAAAGATTTATTTTCAGTAATAGTAGATGTAAGCACAGAGTTTTTATTTCTTAGTCACAACATGTAGTTATAACTACCTTCAACCATGTGAGAGTGAAAACTTGTCACTTTATACATCCATTAAATATGATGAATAAATTTCAAGATATCAATTAAATCACTGACAGATTAAAGTTGCTTAATAACTTTTCACCTGTTATATTTTCATCTCAAACCAGCTCTTAAAGTATCTCTTTTGTGTATTTTTGACAAAAAAAGCCAATGCAGAAATAAAGATACGTGTTGAACTTACACAAAAACTTCCCCCAGAATGGCAACATTTTGTGTTGATAATAATACCATGACAACTTTACAGGCCATAACTGTTTAATCACGTGCAAAGGTTTTGGAGACTTTTTACTTGTCGTCATTTTATTTGGTAAAAGGGCTGGACTCTTTTAGGTGTCGGCACTATAGTATCATCAATAAAATAATGCATTCAACATCAATGACATTACTGTTGTATAACATTGTTTTAAACAGGTCATATACAATGCATCTGACATCATTATTTGCTTTGACACAAAACCAAGCAAAGCACTTCCCCAGGAGAATATTTACAGAGCTTTATACAGACTGTTTTATATTTACTAAGACTAACTAGATAAAACATTGACCAGTTTCATTATAACTAATAAATAATTGCCCCATTCAAATTTCAAACATGCAAACATTGTACTTACAGCACTGTCAAAGACTGTAGAAAACCAATAGAAGCAGGCTGTAAAAAAATATATATATATATAAAGAGGTAAGCATATAGCCTATAGTGTAAGAACTTCATATCAAATGTCTTGTTAGTTTCCTGGAATCTGGTAACAACAGATGTCTTAATACCTGGAGAATTTTTCTTACTTCTTGAACTGACTATGAACAATGAACTTTGACCTTCTACAAATATGATAATGTACAAGTTTTATTACAAACAAGTCTTACTTGCATTTGAGACTAAGCTTTAGCTTTACTTGTCACCAAAGAATTAAGTTACCAACATTTTGATCTTGCTGTGAGTCAGAATGTACATTTCAGTATTAAATATTCTATAGTTTTTTACACTTTGACAGTCTGTAGAGCTGAAATGATCATTGGGTTCTACCAATTTTTAAATTGGGGTTCTTTTACACACCGAGGAGATCTACTGTACATATACTGTGCATAAAGTTCAACTACAGTTGAATAAGTTACCACCTTTTCAGTTACTACAATTAACAAAGTTTTCAGACTTCTTCATATGCTGTGTAAAAGTAAGTTGGCCTGACGTTTCGATTCTAGCAGGATCTTCTTCAAAGGCTAAAAGGCATTTAGCCTTTGAAGAAGATCCTGCTAGGATCGAAACTTCAGGCCAACTTACTTTTACACATTCTACTACACAGGCTCGCTAGTGGATAAGCAGTTTGCTAACAGTTTTATTCATTTTTTTATTTTATTTTTTTTATTCCTATGCTGATATCAACTAAGCTTTGAAGCTTTGCTTACAAGGATTTCAGACTTTGACCTACAGTAGATATTGAACCCCAAACACCTTCAATCTCCGCTACACTTGAAGCCATAATCCTTGCATGAATTTCTTTTGAAGCTTTGCTTACAAGGATTTCAGACTTTGACCTAGATATTGAACCCAAAAGACCTTCAATCTCCACTTCACTTGAAGCCATAATCCTTGCATGAATTTCTTTTGCCTTCAGCAAGGAATAATAACATTTTCAATTTCACAATTACACTTATTGGGCACAGACTCTTGCTACCAATGATTCAGCATCAATATTCTCCAGCACATGGCCATGAATGGAGACATAACTGGTTGAGACCCAATTCCCTTTTCAAACATTTTCATCCCACATTTCTGTTGGAATAACATTTTATAAATTGATGATTCTTCTTGCAATGGATCCTTTTGGTCCCACAGTGAAAGAGGTGGAAGAAAAGCAAAAGTGCTGACTATTTGAGAGGCATTTTGATACAAAAACAAAGTAATGTCTGACAGTCCCTTGGGAGATTCAATTAATACATTCCACTGTTTTGAAGATGTGTAAATAGAGCAGGAGCCATCATCACAGCGAGCAAGGCAGACAAACAGTTACCCTTACCAGTGTGGTTAGTCGATTTCTCTTAAGAAAGAGCTTTTTGACTTTATCGAATGATTTATCCAGTAATGCTGGAGGTAGTTGTTGTAAACCTTTGTAATTTAGGTGTAGTATTGTGTGGCCATCTTTCAGTGCATCTCTTAATATATCATCTGTCTCACTGGCTTCACAATCTTCTGTAATGAAAGAGGCAGGGCGGGTTGTTCCCTGCATGACCTCACATTTATGGATGAGCTGAATATAAACAAACAATATAGAAATTAAATGATTATCTTTTTAATATTTGTTTTAAGTCCACTATAAAGTTTGGGTAGTTCTTGGTTTGCAAGTGACAATTTTAATTCAGAATTGTTTTAAATTTAGGCTTAAGATAAAATGTTACCTAGGCCCAAGCCTGCATAAAAGTTGGTCTATGTCATTCTAACATGTTTGATCAAGTTTATTTCTGTTTTCCTCTGTATGGTTTTTATCAAAATTCTAGCCTAAATTAATATTGAATCGTCTTGAAAAGTTTACGTTAGGTCTACTTCCATAGTTTAGTTTAGTTTAGTTTAGTTGAAAAAAGGATCAGGAGGGACACTTAAGTCCCCATCAAGGACCCTATAGAGAGAGAGAAAAAAAACTGAAGACACAAACACTCAGACCCGATTACAATGCTTAAAGTGCTTGTCCAAAGCATTCTTAAACCCATTGACACTACTTGCAGGTACAACTTTCTCAGGCAAACCATTCCACTCATTCACAACCCTATTAGAAAAAAAATTATGCCGAATATTAATCCTACTATGCGACTTTTGGAGTTTAAGACAATGACCTCTAGTACGACTACTGTTAGCAAACAAGAAAAAGTCGGTAAAGGATAAATTGTCGAAACCATACACAATCTTGAAAACCTGGATCAAGTCCCCACGTAACCTCCTTAGCTCCAGTGTGGTGAGATTCAACAGTTGTAACCGCCTATAATAAGGAACCCTCTTTAAGGAACTAATCATCCTAGTAGCCCTCCTCTGGACCTTTTCAAGTACTTCCTTATCCTTAGCAAAGTAAGGGTTCCAAGCCTGCACAGCATACTCCAGATGAGGCCTAACCAACTGCTTATAAAGCCTAACTACGATGTCCTCTTTCAGAAAACTGAAGTTCCTCTTGATCATACCTAAAACCCTATTACCTCTTTTAGCAGCTTCAAGACAATGTTTAGAAGGTTGCAGAGATGAGTCAATGTAGATACCTAGGTCTCTTTCAACAGAGACCTCCTGTAACTCCACACCATTAAGATTGTATGTAAACTTTTGGTTACTACTACCAATGTGCATTACCTTACATTTATCAATATTAAAAAGCATTTGCCACCCCTGAGACCAGGAAAAAATCTTATCCAAATCGGCTTGAAATTTCTCAGAGTCGCTTTTGGAAGAGACCTCAGAATACAATTTGGTGTCATCAGCAAACTTCTTAGCTTTACACAAAATATCTCCGTCGATGTCATTTATATAGGTTACAAACAACAAGGGACCTAATACAGACCCTTGTGGAACCCCACTAGTAACGTTCTGCCAAGAAGAAGCACAACCTTTAATTACCACCCTCTGTTCCCTATTACCAAGCCAATTCCCGATCCAAGACAGTAAATTCCCATTGACACCCATACTCTTCAGCTTAAGTAAAAGACGCTGGTGGGGAACTTTATCAAAGGCCTTCTGGAAATCCAGGAACACAACATCTACAGACTTCTGCCTATTTAGTGAACTTGTTACATCTTCCATAAACTCAAGGATATTAGTGAGACAAGACCTTTTTTGACAAAAGCCATGTTGAGACTCTCTGATCAAAGACTGACTGCTGAAGTGACAGACCATAGACCTTTTAACAATAGACTCCATGACCTTACAAACTACACTAGTGAGACTAACGGGCCTATAATTACAGGGCTTAGACTTATCACCCTTCTTGAAAATTGGGGTAATATTAGCACATCTCCAGTCCCTAGGAACATAACCTTCATCTATAAATTTACTAAAAACCAACGCGAGTGGAACGCAGAAATGGTGTGCAAAAGTCTTCAACAAATACGGATGGATTGCATCCGGTCCAGAAGCTTTAGAAACATTTAGACGAAGTAGCTCCTTTAAGACAACCTCATCCGAAAATAAGACCGTATCCAGTTTAGGCCTATCACTGCCCCCCTGAAAATCTGGAATACTACTCGTATCTTCTCTTGTGAAAACCGACACAAAATAGTTGTTCAAAAGATCTGCAAGATCCTGACTATCAGTAACTATATTATCAGCCTGTGGTGCCCTAAGAGAAACAATTGCATCTTTAACTTTCTGCTTTGACCTGACATAAGAAAAGAAGGCCTTTGGGTTATCCTTAATTCATGTCCATGTCACACTCACATGGATTAATCCTTAATCCATGTCACACTCACAGGGGTAGGTGTAATGTTGGGCACTCAAAATTAATTAACTGCAATTTTCTCTCAATAATACTTTGAGGATGTCTCATTCTGAACGTTCTTAAAGGCTTTTGAAAAGGATATGCAGGCCCTGTGTCTAACTGTTAGATCGTAATTCCGAGTGATTGTACGGAATGGTACTAGTTTCACGAAAATCCGTAAGACTGACTTTCATAACGCTAGGTACAGTAGGCTTCCTGCCAGTTCTTTGTACCGTAGCCCGTAGGGCGTAGGGTAGGCCAAACAACGACGATTTTGATTTGATCGCCAATAATAATGTTACTCACTATTAAAGATGTTAAGCGCAACACAAACTGTTACAGGGTTAAGCGAATCACTCACACGACGCACCTATTAACTGACTGTTATTCTCTGGCTCATTTATAGTCATTTTGGAACTCTACCCCTTTTTTATATTCATTTGGAACTCTACCCTTTTAATTCCTTCAAGCGAATCACTCACACTGACTGTTATTCTATTGATTTGGGAGGCCGCTATTGACAGAAACCAAGCCGATGCGAGCACACACGTTCA
>KN887737.1:20216-30616 GCA_000934455.1 Apostichopus parvimensis | reverse complement strand
CCCCCCCCACCTTTCTCCCTCTTCTCATTTTCCAGTTGCATTGACGTCACATTCCAGGTGTTGTATATCCATGTTTCTACTCGTAAGCTAACGAACATTCAGCTGCAAAAAGTTCCATAATTTGATCATTTTTTATCAGTATAGTAGTACACTAAACTATTGGTGACTTTTCGGAATTCATAACGGTATTTCAAAATGTTATTTCTTTCGTCATTTCTTCCTTTCATCAATAAAAATATTATTGCCTATTTTACAAGTAGTTTCATTGTTCACATTTTTGATTTTCGAATGAAGAAATTCTTAATAGCGTCTTTGCATTCATCAGATGAAGTTAACACTGCCAGGACATCTGACTCTCTCTTAAGAGCATCTCTAAGATGATCCCGTTCACCATCTCGACAAAGCTTCTTCGCGGCTTGTAATGTCTGAAAAATGAAGAAAATAAACCTTAAAAATATAGTTAGAAGGCATTTGATGAAATTTTAAACTATTAGTAATTATTATTCTATCACTTATGCACTATTAACTACTTCTGACAGTGAAACAATAATACACCACTACATCTGCTCCCAACCCCTCCTCCCTGTAAGCCAAAGAAACATGATCATGAGAACACCAAGCATCTTTGAAAACAATATGAGATAAAAAGGTGGATTACACACACTTTCGTAACCAAGAAAGCGGGGAAAAGATATTTTAGGAATTCCCCTAGGCTAGGCTTGCGATATCCTGTAGCAGATTCTACAAAGAAAGTTTTCTAACTCAGAATTCGGGGAAGTATACATTCAACAGAATCAGAAGATAACAAATCGAATGCCTTAAACCCTCGCAAAACTATTTCAAAAAATTGAGAATAACAGACTGTGTTGTTATTCTTTTCATTCTTTCTTATTTACGTCATGCACGTGGATCAAATTCCGAAAATGTCTGATACCTTAAAACCCAAAAACACAACTGCATATTTCATTTACATATATGTGTAATTGTATACCTTTCTAGGTAATGCTGCAAACTTTACCGCCCTCGTTTGAACTTCTCGTTGAAATGAATCCTCTGGAAAGACTTCACTAATTAAATTGCAGTCTTTGGCGTCTTGGGCTGATAGCTTCCTCCCAAAGAAAAGGACCTCGTATGCCTGTAGGTATAGCACAAATTAAATATCATTAAAGGAAATCAGAATTGTGGGCCCACCGCGAACATCCGGAGATGTGAACAAAGTTATTTTCAAGAAGGTCATCCGAGTTAACGCATACTTCAGAATTGTCATTCCGGCCTATCCTTTCCCCCCCCCCCTCCAATTTGGTTAACATTTAAACTCTAAAAGTCCACTTTGTCCAACACTAAATGTGCATGAACCTCACCGCGTTAAATAAAGACAATATTATCGATAGCAATTTATCGACATCGTACGATATGGTTGACATGGGCGTATAGTTTCTATATGGGCATGGTTATAGCCGTCGAAATATCAAGTTTAAATTGATAAATTGATAAATTGAACATTACAAAAATCGCCAATTATTCACTTCTCTAAAATAAAATTGATACACTGTGAAAGATATACCGGTTATGTAATTTGAACAAATGTTAAGAGTAGAATACTTTACAATAAAGGGATATCTTCTTTGCGCTATCAGTGCAACAGCCTACAAATCCATACGCATAACTATAACATACTATATAGAGTAGCAGCCTAGCCATCTATGCACAATACACATACATTACTAATACATTACACACCATTAGTACAAGGAGATATAGTCATACGTGGTTACTGTTGTGTACTATATCTCAAAAGTATCATGCTATTTTTTTTATTAGAAACGTTAGCCTCTTACCTTCGATGGTCCCATTATTTTAGGAAAGGTGTAAGAGGAACACGCTTCCGCACATTGGCCAAGAGATGTGAACGGTGTAAGGAAGGTCGCCTGTGATGGAAGACCATTAACATATCGTGTACATCTTTGTACATGAGCGGCAAAATGGGGAAAGTAACATATCCTCAATGCAGACAGAAGGCACACTGAGGGTCATTGTGGTTCTTTGATAACACTGTCTAGAAAAGTCACCACTCCAGCTTACATCCCCCTGTCCCCCTCCCTTATGGAGAATCACCAATTTACGAGTTGTTTAAGTGCTGTAAGTCTAAATGAAGAAATAAGGCTGTTTACAATCAATTAAAACCTTTTAAACTTAACGTACGTATCAATACAATCCTCAACAAACATAAGATCTGATCAACTGTATTGCTGATGTGTTGCATAACTATTTGAAGTATATTGAAGGTTCTTGACCAAAAAAATAGACGGTGTATATTTCTTACTTACTGTGTCAGATGCATACACGACGTCCATTAATCCCAACAACGTGACGGCTATCCCTATAGCAGGTCCATTAACTGCTGCTATCAACTGCTTAGGGAAATCAATTAGAATATCCACCAGCAATCTGAACAAAAAGAAAAAATGATATAAAAAACATGGTTTGGAAACATTTCTCACAAGGGAATTATTGTAAACCACATAATCCAAATAACCGCACGGAACATCTACAGAACTTCTTGACTCTCTTCAGTACAGAATACTATAACATTTAGTTTTGAGAGCATCACCACTACAAAATCCATCCTTCCTTCTGGGTTTAGTATAGGAACATAAATAAGACTGCCTCAACCATAAAAGTCATAGGACTCCTAAAATCAGTCATTCACGCACCTCCCTGCCTCCCCCTCTCCCCCCCCCCCTCCTGACTCCCTATGCCAGTATGCGTTTTTTGTACCGTCAGCTGTCAGCTCCTCCGTTCAGCAATATGATCCCAAATTATGATAAACTTAATAATACTATTCATTATTTATTTATAATCTATGAGCAATTTTTGTAAACTTTACTTAAATAGGCCTGTACGATAAAAGAAATCTTTCAATCATTTCAAGCATTATAGTTTGATATGATGTTTCAGTAAACTTCTCAATATCTATAATAACATCTATACTTACTTCACAAGAGGTACATTTTCAAACGTCATGTAATCTGCAGCATCTGGCCCTCTCTTGCTTGCTTCAATAAAATTGTTCAGGTCATTACCACTGGAGAAGTAGTCACCACTTCCTTGTAAGGAAAGTTTATAATATATAGATTGTTACCCAGAAAAATCATGAAAGAAGAAGCCGCACATTGCGTTTGTAAAGTAATATCTGACCCTTCGCGCAAAGTAGTTAGTCGAACCTGAGTACTCCAATGCATACATACTAAAATATAATTTTGCAAAAACTGGCTTGCTGGAAAGAGATGGGAAAAAGCCCCCCCCCCCCTCCCCTTCAGTTGTCAGTCGGGGAATTTTCCATGGAGAAGAATTAGACTACTCCAGAGATCGTGGGGGTGGGGGAGGGGCGGTAGGCCACATCCCCTTTTCAACCTCACACAACATTCTAAAGTATTTATAAGCACACACTTGAGTTAGACCTTATTCACTACACACATTTTCAATTTCAGGTATACTTCTACGTGTTACATAACTGCTTTTCTTAACCAAATTCCTTATACTCAACGGCGCACCGGTTCCGAGCATATATCCCTGCTGCACAACCCCTCCCCGCCCCTCACCTTATAATGGACCTAATCTGTAACCAATAATACTTCAGAATGCACCATTTAATGCCTAAACCTCAGGCGCGTAGCCAGAAATTTGCCAAGGGGGGGGGGGGGGGGGAAAATGTAAAAAAATTTTCAAAGCCGTAGAAACGGCATTGCATACTATCTAAGCGTAGCGCCACCATGATTGGCGCGAAGCGTACAAGAAAATTTTGGCTGAAAATGCCTCCCAGATCGCTGGAAATGGCACTTCCCAGGCCTTGTAAGTTGCATCTTAGCATTTTCTCTTTTGAAATTACTAGCGATATCATAAAAACATTAAAATTTTTTTTAAAAATATGCTCAAGGGGGGCGGCTGCCCCCTTCCCCCCCCCCCCCCTTGGCTACGCGCCTGCTAAACCTTCATATTGTTCAACCGACGTCAAAATATCACGCACATTACCGTTTAATGTTTACTCAGTTTAACGAATCATACACAAGGGTGAGAGTACCAAACTGGACACAGACACAAACATAACAGTATCACACAGCACACAACGAAAATAGTGTCAAACTATGCAACGAGGACAGTATTAAAAGACACACACATATAATGAGGACAGTATTCAAGGACACACACATAAAACGAGGACAGAATTCAAGGTCACACACGTACAACGAGGTCAGTATTAAAGGACACACACATACAACGAGAACAGTATTCAAGGACACAAACATACAACGAGGGCAGTATTCAAGGTCACACAGATCGATACAACGAGGACAGTAATAAAGATCACACATATACAACGAGGACAGTTTTAAAAACAAATCATTATTATACAAAACGAGGACAGTGTCAAACAGGGCATGCCCAACCCGAACAGAAGAAATGAAGTCAGCACCAAACGGGACACATATGACTAGGTCGAGTAAAGAGGACACACACACATACACGAGGACAGCATAAACCATGACCCACAAATAAACAGGACAGCATGGGTTCAATTCACACTTTTATTCTCACAAAAGACAGTTGCAAAGTAGACTGAAAGTCACTGTCGTTCTTATTGTAGTTTATTCAAAGACATAATAAAATCACACTATGAACAGAACCAACAAAGTTTTATTAAAACACTTGAAAAGAAATGGAAAAAAAATCAACTGACCAGTTAAGACACACACCACTACTCGGTCATCTCTCGAGGCAGACCGAAGTGCGAGTATCAGCTCTGTCCACATCTGCAAAACGTGAACAAACAAAATGTATGAAGTAAACGAAAATACGGACATTATCAAAAGTTTGGATCAAAAGTATCATAGACCGAGATAGATATTATGGTTAAATTCAGGGAGCTATGTGAGGTAGCGGAAACATGGAAGCCTCAGCTTCCACAACAGTAATGATAGTACAGATAAGAAGCTAGGTCTGTAATTCAACAGAGATCTTCGTGGGTTTGTCATAAGGGGAAAAACCACATATTAAACAAAATGGTAGCCATTGATAGGACTGGACCATTAGGTATTGATATCTCGCAAAGGTGAGGAAACAGTTACAATCTTATTGGTGGAAAGGGGAGTCACATGAACATTACATAAGCATTGTATTTTCAACTATTTTGGCTTATTTTCCCTAAAAATCTGAAGCATTATCGTAGATGTTTCTGTGACGTATGCCACGCATAAACTCTCCATGTGATATAGACTCACCTCTTTGTTAAGAGCATTCTTCTTACGAGGACGGTTCAAGGTTACCGTGGCAACGCCTTCATTTACATGAAAGATTAGGCAAGTATATTGACCGTGTGCTGCAACAGCCTGCAAAATGATATTCAGCATACAATTAAAAGTTATAATATATATATAACATATGGTGTGAATTTTTAAGAGCTCCTCTTTTGCGATAATGACTTATTACTACTTGTTTGGAAATCACAACGTTAATTCTACGCACACTATATCTAGACGTTTAAGTCGTTATTATTGACAAGAAAAGTGGGATTTTTTCGGGGTTTTGCTTTTTAAGTGGACGGGTTCATCTCCAATTTGCTATTACTATGACCAAGCAGTATTCACCTGGCTGATTCTCCGTTGGAAGCTGCATAAATTTGGCAATCTTTCTGCTAGAATTATACCTACTGACCACAAAAAAAGAAAAGCGCATGCTCCGACACAAGTTGTCAAGGCCTAGTTACTGTTGCGAACCTGCGATCCTTTGTTGGGCATTATTAATTCATTTCCATTTGTCTCTGAGTCTGGTTGAGAATTGTATTGCATTGCGGCAACTTTGCATTTATGATGTGATAACAAAGTTTTCTCTTTGTTTTCCCCCATTTATTTCAAAATTCATGAATATTCATTGTAGTAACGCCAGTTCACAACACGTTATTGCAAAACAACATTGGTAAAGTGATTACGTTACTGGTGGCAAACAATCTTGTCATCTTACATAATAATATAATATATTTAGCTGGCATACTATGCAGATCATAGCCAGGTAAAATTTTCATCAAAATAAGTTTTCTCACCATTCTGCTCGATATATCTCTCACTCGGTCTGTTTGCGAATAATATCTGCGGACAACAATAAAGACAAACACGTCATCACCAACATTAAACACATGCATGCATTGACTCCTTGATCGAGGAA
The DNA here is from genome assembly GCA_000934455.1 of Apostichopus parvimensis. Lineage (NCBI taxonomy): Eukaryota > Metazoa > Echinodermata > Holothuroidea > Aspidochirotida > Stichopodidae > Apostichopus > Apostichopus parvimensis. The sequence goes on along the minus strand of KN887737.1, from coordinate 24,397 downwards.
TATCCACGTAATAAATCTGTAAATTGGCCACCGAAATCACTCCTCTCGGTAATCAGCCGATTTACCCAGAGATTACAGTAACTCCTGTAAATCTTAAAGTTTTGTACCACAGTAAAAACTTGATCAAACTGACAAATCTGATAATTCGGTAGCATGTTCTTTAAGGATTTCATTAAGAACTGAGGATAAGTGTAATCCCAACAACTTGATTTGTTGGAATTACACATACCCTAAGTTCTAACTGTAATCCTAATAGCACATTATACCGATTTAGAGCTCGATCCAGTTTATACTGTGGCACAAAACTTTAAATTTTACAGTAGTAACTGTCTTCTCTGTGTGTATCGGGTGCGGTAATGGAACAAGGTATGAAAATGGGAGTAGGACCAGAGGTTGATGTGTTTCATTGTCTTTAAAGTGTATTTTTTGGAACTTGTGCCTGGTGTTCCCCTTCAAGTCTGTTTTGAAACGGAATTCAAAAGTAATACTTTTCACATATCATTTTATTTTATTACATGTTATTATTTTAATAGTAAAATCCTTTTCAAAAATTAAACGATGAGGCACTGATCTACTGAATGGCACAATGAATAGCATCATCATGCTTTTACTGTAATTTTCTCAAAATGACCAGCTAACATATTTTCGCCGTGGAGAATATGTCAAAAATAAAAATATCTTCCAGTCAAATTCAGTAAAACGCATTATATAAACAGAACAATTTAAGCCAACTGTGGGGTCATATACCTAAATAAATGCCACCATTAAGCACGTAGGTATCATTAGAATAACAAAATTACAAAGGAGGTGGGGACACCCCTCAAAACCCCTCCCCCAGGCTGCAGATATACAAATGGAAAGATCAGTGATGGACCAACATTTCGCTTCTGGAAACTTGGGAGCTATGGTAGCATACGCCCATTAAAATCCCCATTGACTTACACGCTAAGTCACAAACTTAATGTGGTCTCTACAAGTCGAGACCGATTTTTGCTCTTCAAAATACAAGCCCCCCCCCCCCAAAAAAAAAGCAAATCATGATTGATAACATATAAAAAAAGATGTTCTCCTGCTGCTTTTTGGCACTTTTTCTGGCACTTTTTCCGGCGGATCGATATAGACTCTAATAAGAGTGTGCCACCCTATGGGACTGCAGCGGGGTGCATGCAAATTGTACTGACGTCAGAAGGCAAGAGTCTATTACAGTGCAAACACACCATCACCAACAATACTGAGTAGGATAATACAACAAGTGTAAAACGAGATAATCCCAGCAGCGATTTCCTATACTGTCTATACTCTCTACAGGAAGGAAAGTAATGCTGTAGGCTATAAGTGGCTATAAGAGGCTGTAAGAGGCTATAAGAGGCTATAAGAGGCTATAAGCGGAGTGTATAGCCTAGTGGTTAACGCCGGCGTCTCCCAGTCATGAGATCCCCGGTTCGATTCCCGCCGACAGCAATGTGTGTCGTCTGGCAAGGGTGTTGTTCAATAGCAACTTCCCGACATGGACGTTAAATGGATGTGTGCCGAGAGATTGGCTTCGGTCAGCTTGCGAGTCTATAAGCCTCCATGGCTTCTTTCGCGAGTTCCTGCTTGCGGGAAGATCACATATTCATACATACATACATACATAAGTTAAGCCAATGACGCCTATGCTATACTACGATACTCTACAGATATAGTGAAAAGCATGATGAACAGAGGCCACTTACCTTATCCTGTTTGTACCTTACAGCATGCTTACAGTGATCGAAAGATTATCTCTAAAAACATGCAACCTGCTTATATGTATTCTGCAATTGTCAGTGTTCAGACTGTGTGTTTTACGTAATTTACACCAATGGCCTTGATCCCCTGATTTCCCAGGACATGTTTTCATCGGTTTCGTCGATCAAAGGTCATAGTCGCGCAATTACCTGCTCATAATGATAAGATTAGTAGAGTGGGCCTATCAATCTGCTTGTTCAAAACGTCACTTTGTTGGCGCATGCTTAGCCCAATATAATATTGGTGTTTTGATTTTGTGTTTACTGACATTGTGTGGCCGATGTATTAATGAGTGTGGGTGTGTAGGCCTACTATACTTTTTAAGAAAAGTCACACAGGAAAGAACCTGGGCACGAAATCCAAACTACCGAACGATTGATCAGCTCTCAACCCCAGTCCCCTTGCATCGGGAATGTGTGATCATTGTCGGGTGTGTATCACCATTCCCCTCGAAAGGGAACAGATACTACACATGGTCTTAGCCAAAAGGCCTACTATATATATATACTCCTTTACGTACCCCTTCGACCATATCTTACTATGCTCAAAGTTTTCAACGCTTGACTAAAGTTCACTATTGTGACGTGTCAACACGGCTTTGTCTGTTTGTGAGCTTTGTCTGTGAGCATTCTACATCGTGTAGTTCAGGTCATTTGGTCGTTTAAAGTCATTTGAAGAAGTCACCAGAGGTCAGAAGTCTAAAATCCTTCTTAACACGATGACTCAAATAGTTCAAAGTTCGGATGAACTTAATAGTTGCTAGGAATTAAGTCCACGTGAGTGCCAGTATCTTGCTGGTTAACATTATTTAGTCTAACATTGAAACTCTTCTGTGCTACAATCTACTATTAAATGTTCTGATATGAAGCTGTACGTGTGACCATGGAGGTCTGTTTTTACCGCCATGGTGTGACAAGGTATCACTTATAAGCCTTTTGGCTTTCTGTGTGTGTGACTAGAATACTTTTGTACGTTACAAACAGTATTCTCTCTATTAGTGATTATTACTTGACTTGCTAAAAAAAAAACGGTTGGAGATAGTAGGCTATATAATGTCTTCAATTATCGGCTATATTGCAAAATAAAATTGCGGCGAAGACGAAGAAAATAAAACTTGTGAAGTTAGTTTATTACAATCAGCGCTTACCCCAAATAATTTCAAGAAAGTTCTATAGCCTATGCGACGGGAACTTTCATCTGATACAGAAGTCGAGAAAACGTCCATATACTTCGTTGGCGCTTTGACGGCGTTTCGAACAATGGAATCATTACGCATGTTCTTTGCAATTAAATGATCGAGCATTGGCGGGGACTCGGCAACCAGAACGCTCTGCTAATGTACATGTATGAAAGGAAGACAATGCATTACTCCCCCCCCCCCCACTCCCCTCTCGCACCCCTCTAACCACCTCTTCACATTTTGGGCAATCCTCTTTCTCACTGTGGGCATGCACTTGCAAATTCGCAGATGCTGGTAGGGACAATTACGCAGCCGATAGTGTGCCATGTCTGCATTTATTTGAAATTTCATTGAAATGAAACTTTTCTGAAGACTATTTAATATTCTCTGCTCATGAGAATTTTGATTGTACCGAAAAAAAAATAATAAATGAACGTTACAACTCAATTGCCATGATGACGTCATTCCGTGACCCTGTTTATTGCCAGATGCATTAATAAAACATCACTCAATTGGAAAAATACATATCTAACTATAGCCCATACAAAAAGGCATGAGGACGCAAATTTGGCCTTAACACGCAGATTTCCAGCAATTTGGACTTCAGCCTCCGGAATATCCCTTTTCTCAAGTTCATTTGACAATCCTCAATTAATGCCAATAATCCATCACACGCTAAACCTTGTGGGTGTTAAAGACTTGTAAAACTTCCTCGTGAACTATAAGAACGTTGGCCTATACAAACTGTCATGTTAACATGTAACTGACTTTAAAAGGTATTCCCTCCGAAAAAGTCATGAGGCATATGGCGGATACAGTCAACCCACCGACTTTACACTGAATGTATAATTGCCGGATTAGCACAATCTTGGTCCCTAAAGTCACCATATCACCCCCCCCCCCTCCTCCACCACCCCTTTCCTTTTCCTGTGGCACATATTCTAAGTGGCGTAGCAAGGGTCTCTGTGGCCTCGGTACAAGTAATTTGACACAGAGACAGCCATCTTCCTTGACTGGTAGTTGTGATCCGTTTGTTCAAGCAGTGGCGTAGGAAGGTACTTTTGAGTGGGGGGGGGGGCTGAAGACTGATGGCCGGCCTGGGGGAGGGGTCCCTTTTGATTTTTTTTTGCATTTCTAGGTGGCCTCAGATGCAATTTGGTGCAATATAGCACACTTCAACACCCATGCACTCCATTTTGTAAATAATTTTGCATTTTCACCTGGCCTTAGA
>KN887735.1:40694-50851 GCA_000934455.1 Apostichopus parvimensis | reverse complement strand
CCTGGCTGCAGGATGCTGCAACCCCCTCAGCATCCTACTTTTGACACAGTGCTTAATTAGACTGTAAGTAAGCCAGGAAGCAAAGTCAATTTTAGGATCAGCCGTAACAGTCATTGATTTCAGATTTGATACTAAAATATTTAGTTTTCTTGGATGATGTTACTAACATATGCTATGGGATAACAGTAAATAAAATAGGCTTTATTATAGTCAAATAGTGTCACTTCAAACATTATAAAACCAAAATACGGACTAAACTCTGCCAAAAAAACATGTGGACAAGCTCATCTAGCTGATGATCTACATAATGTTAGATTGTAAAAACACAAACTTTGCAGATTCACAGTTTAGGGTAGTTTACATCAACTTTTAAATCAGATTGTAGCTAGACATTACACTCAGTACATAAACTGAATGTACACATGCAAAACCATACACGTACATAGTATGCTGATAGGCTTTCTATAATACAAAGCTATAGTTGATTCAGTTGAGTTGGTGAGATCACCACATGCTTAAGGGATCCCCAGCAAGAAATATCACATTTGATTCCCTTGTGATTTGGGGGCTTTGTGAAGGTGCTGTCCAACACCAAATTGGATAAAGAATTGATACAAGCTCATGTTCTAGCTTTCTTGCACCAACTCACAAGAGAATTTGGTCACCAGAGGGCCCAGAATGAGGTTCATTGTGCTCCTATGAAAAATATTAGTAGATTTTAATATACATGCTTAGATCAGGAATAAATATTTAACAGACAAACGTGGAAATAATTGAGTTTTCTTAGAACTGTTAGATTATGTCTAGATATCTACAAGCGAAAGTTGCGGTAACTTATCTTGTTCTCTATTAAAATTCTGAGACACAATGCCTACTATAATATTTAGCATTGAAATATGACAGACGCAAGAAATATCTTGCTAACTTAGGAAATATAGATCTATAGTTTAAAAAGTCATATCTAGGGGGGGGGGGATGGTGGGGTAAAAGTCATATCTAGGGGGTGGGAGGAGTCATATCTAGGGGGGGGGAGGTTGTCTCCTTGTAGATCTGTGATGTCATAGTCCCACTAGGATGTGAAAGCTTTTTACTCTGCATTATAATTTTGTGTCTCTCATCAAATTTTCAAGATAGAAACCCAACGGTATGGACACTGAAATCGATGACGTCATAAGTTCATGTTTTAAGAGATTTGATTTTTTTAGAATCGACATTTACAAAACTCATTATCCTTACAGAGAGTAAACATTGCTATAAATAAAGGAAGAAATATAAGTTTGAAGTATTCGTGCATGGTTCGATGATATCATGTTTTTTATACTTGATCAAGTCTTCAGCCAATTGTCTGAGAAAGATCCTTAAAGGCACTGAAGACTCGCGCACAAAGAAACGTCTCATGCCGGTAATCTGACCTAGTTTTGAATGAGGTGTAACAGAAGTGTTAGACACCACCATCGATCCCAGAAAATACAGACAGCTTGCTACCGTTGGTAATTAGACACTAGTGTACAGTCAGTACACACAACTTTTTAAAGATGGCGGCATGCTGTTTGGGGCGAGTCTTCAATGCCTTTAAAACCTATGATATCTTCCAAATGGAATCAGATTTTTCTTTTGCTGTTTGGCAAAGTTGTTTTTATTACCACAGTTACATAGCTCTAAGAAACAGACTTAAACATGATGCTCGTGTCTAGCCCCTTCAAATTTCTAGAGTCTTTATTTTACAAATTTTATTTGCTAATTGGTAGTGTGGTGAGTGGACTTGTCCTCTGGGCTAACAATATAAAATTAGTTCAGAAACAATGTCAGCTTCATCTGAAGAAGCACCATCAGTCTAAGCGCTACTAACACTTTATCGGCAATTAGTGCAATTTCACCGATAGCAATATTAAAATGATATTCCCAAATATCAGCCAATAAAGATAATGTACATTGATAATTTGTTAATGCTCTTTCAAATAATGATAGTTTAATTTCTTTCTTGTGAAATTAACACAGTTTTTGAAAGATGCATGTAAACTTCACCACCAATCAATTTAACAGACCTTTGAATTGATGTTTTAAGTGTTAATGGTCTGATCAATAAATCAAAGCTATTATTGGCAATTGTGATTGAATTAAACTAAAAATCACATTTTCAAACAGTTTGCAGATAAAGTTCACACAAACATAATTTAAAACTGCATGTAATACTTTCACAGCAAAAAAAGAAAATAAAAAAAAAGAAAACTGCCACAAAGATATTGAGAAAGGCAAGGACAGGATAAAAAATGTGATGCTCTCTTCATAATCTGTCATGCACGCACATTTATAGATTTCAACCAGATTATAATCCACAAAGCACAATGCTATTAACTCACAAGATTTGTCGCAGTACATGCCTCACAAAACACAACTACACACACTCATGAAAAGATCTAGTAAATGCAGTTTAGCTCCAGTAATTATGTCCTTTAATATCCTGTGAAATCTGACTGCAATCTCTATAACGCCATACAATTTTGTTTTTTCCCCCTTCTAGCTGCCTGTCTAGATCAACTCAAATCTAGCCCATCCCACTGTGAACAGAATCGCCTTCCAAGGTGCAAAATTAAAAATGCGGCTTGGAACGTAAATTGCCTCACGATGCTTTTTGCAATATATAAAATATATAGTAGATTTTCTAATACATAGCGAGTCAAGTCTGTGTAATATGACAGGCATTTTTTTATAATTTTTTTTTTTTTGCTTCTGCTCAGAAGCAGTGGACCATTTGCTTTAATACAGCAGTCACCAGTGTGTTCCTCCGTGGTAATGACCAGATATGGCGATTGACACTGGTCGCCATGGGAAAATGCGTGAGGATGTGGAAACGCTATATATCTATATATAATCGAAACGACTTGGGGAAACGGTGATATATTGTCCTCCTATATGGAGAGCATGCTTGATTAATACAAGTCTACATTATGTGACAAATTTTAACTGTAGAAAATCATCTGGAATATCAAGATTCATGCTGAGGTGTATAGACTGATTCAGCAGCTGCCTAACGCATCTTACTGTATGTACAGTACTACAGTCTAATGCATACATGTTATATCAGCCATACGAGTGTTTGACTTTTTACAGCAGATGTGAATGCATATGGCGAGCTCCAGTGATTTTCAATACATATAGAAGGATATACCTACAGCCAGACAACTTAGAAAGATCAAGATAAACTTTGCTATCCTAAATTAAGTCTGGTCTAAGTATAAACAAATGATACTTAACTACCTATCTCCACTCAACATGTGCACTTTCATCTATCTATAGCCTCCAAAAAGCTTGGGAACATTTTAAAAATATACTCCTCCCCTCCCTGACCCAGGTCACTGCCAACTTCTTCCTACTACAGTATCTACCTCTGCATCTAAGATACGATCCTATGTTTATGCATGCTTGTGTGTTTTAAATGTGTGTATGACTGCACTTGTTTTGCACTTGAACAAAAGGCTCAGACCTCATTTGAAAAAAAATCACCATGTCCTCAGAACAATTCTATTAATAAGTGGTATTGTTGAGGTTATGGTACATGGATTTGAACAATGGAAAAAAGACAATGGAGTCCTCTGTCTGAATGTATAACACACTTGTGTGCATGTGTTGTCATCCACCTGAATCTGGGACAAAATCAGGATTAAAGAGAGCTGTTAGTGTCACATCTGTCGTAGATTCTCTGAGGAATGCTCCCCCCCCTGACCAAGGTCACTGTCCACTTCCTGCTCCTTCAGTATCGACTACTGAGCCTAAGATACAATCCTATGTTTACGCATGCTTGTGTGTTTTAAATGTGTGTATGACTGCATTTGTTTTGCACTTGAACAAAAGGCTCAGACCTCATTTGCAAAGAATCACAACGTCCTCAGAAGAATTCTTTTGTCTAGTGGTATTGTTAAGGTTATGGTACATGGACTTGAACAATGGAAAAAAGACAATGGAGTCCTATGTCTGAATGTATAACACACTTGTGTACATGTATGTGTTGTCATCCACCTGAATCTGGGACAAAAATCAGGACTAAGGAGAGTTGTCTCTGAGGATAGATAAACCTAGAAACACTGATTTTGATAAATTTGTCATCATTTTATATGTTAAATACCTAATACATTTTAAAATAAATGAGAAAATAATAAGTTGGCACAGCATTTTTGGTTGATGACTGACCTCAATTTAGATCAACAATATTTCCAAAAAGGCCGGATGATATATATTGTTTATGCAAGACTAAGATGGCACACATATATGTTAAAAGTATCTGTATCTATGTTTACCACACAGATGCTGGTATCTGTAGGGTGATGAATCATTTCATTGACATCAGTTGTAATCAGTTTCTACAAAACATATAAATTATACACTTTTGACATACTAGTGCATTACATATAGCGTTTCATTTGACACACACACTACAGCGCATAAAGCTAGCTCTATTAATATAGAAATGGCACTGTTTTTTCCTGCTTTTTTGTCCCCTCTAACTTGTAAGTTTGCCATTATAAATTTATTTATTTTTATCTACCTATATACACATCAGTTTTTGTATCGAATCTACTATGTATTTTAGAGAGCGTTGTGATCAAGTGGTTAAGGCAGTGGATTTGAAATCTAAGGGTTGCAGGTTTGAGTCCTGGCCAGATGATTGTGTTGTGTCCTTGGGCAAGGCACTTTATCTGTATAAATGGGGACCTGTGAGATTAAATTGTCAGCTGGGTGCTGTTTAGTTGCTGCCATGTAGAAAATTTATCCTCGCCTGACTTTTTCATGTTTGCTAATAGTAGTTGTACCAGAGGTCATTGTCTTAAACCCAAGAAGTTACAAACTAGGATTAATATTCGGTATAACTTTTTGTCTAATATGGTTGTGAATAAGTGGATTGGTTTGCCTGAGAAAGTTGTACTTGCAAGTAGTGTGAATGGGTTTAAGAATGCTTTGGACAAGCCCTGTAAGCATTGTAATTGGGTCTGAGTGTTTGTGTCTTCAGATTTTTCCCTCTCCTATAGGGTCCTTGATGGGGACTTGAGTGTCCCTCCTGATCCTTTTTTTCTACTATACTAAACTATATACAGATCATTAACCTATATAAATATTGCACAAATACTTATCAATATTACAGTGACTATTACCAGAGCATACAAGTCCTACAGAGTAGTAAGAGCTAAGACAACTATCAGTGCTTACATATAAACACCTATACATAATCAATTACAATGGAGCTGCTCAGCTAGCATGTATACTCTATAGTACAGGCCATTTTATTGGAAAAAGATTTCCTTCTGATCTGCGAATAAGCCAAACTTCCGGGATACAGAATGAAACAAATAGGTTTAATCATCAGTTTAATGAATTCGGAGTACAAAAAGCTTTTCTCTTTGAAGCCATTAATGGTTTATTTCATCATGTAAAAGTTTAGCATATATAAGCATTTGTTCACTATTCTATGGGGTACGTGTGCGGTCTAAACGAGATTTGAGCGTGGTGGCCAATAGGCTAAGTTATCGGACTTTTGATCCAAGGATTGCTGGTTCGATTCCTGCCTAATCATTACGTTTTGTCCTTGGGCAATTGCCTCTCTTCACCAAATGAGTACCTGTGAGGTAACTTGTCATTGGGCGCAGAATATAACTGCAGCGGACTGGAGGGATTGTCACTGGGACAGGATATCATTGACCAGGGGTAACATAACATCTGTAAAGCGCTTTGGGACCTATTGCTGGTATAAAGCGCTATACAAATTGTGTAATTTCTTCCTAAGTGGTAGATTCAGAACGAGGTGTAAGTGGGCGGTGCCCAGGGAGCGAGGGCGCAGTACTACAACGTTCCAGTGTGTAGGTAGGTAGATGGGAAAGGGCAGATATGGAGTGGGAGACAGGTAAGAGAGGAGCAAAGTAAATCGAATATTATTATTATTAAATTACTATTGATACGGATCCATTGTAAGCAAGCTGAGTATGTCATGTGACATCCACGTCTGAAATTTGTATTTTAAAGCCAGTGCAATAGTATATACACTGCATGATAAAACCACTGTTACTGTATGATTAGTACATGCACCTTTTGCATGCAGTCACTTCAACTATAAGTTAACAACTATTTTCCCAACCAGTTTTACTGAAAATTTATAGATAAATTTGATTGCAGGATAAAAAGCTACCATATTTGTTAGTGACAGTATACATTGTGTACAGTTCTACACATATCAAGTCAAACAACTGTACGCCTTTTATAGACTGTGAGATAAACTCACAGTTTTTTCATTGTATCGTTGTTTCTACATCAAGATGACACCCCTGTAAGATTCACAAGCCATGGCGTCAAGACTGAAAAATAATTATCCAAGTTATGAATCTGTAAACTGATGCTTGCATCGTACAAACATGCCAACGTTTACCAGACACTTACGCTGACAGCAAATTGAATATTTGTTGAAAGCTGACAGAACATACACTGATATATACAATTACACTAGCTGAATTTAAGTGGAATGTCTTCAAAATATTGAAAGTTAAGGCTTTTTAAACTTGAAATCTCAGCGTTCATTATTTTATGCTTTTATAGGTCATCAGTGCTGTATATTAACTGTTCCCAAATTTTAGAATACTAAAAATTGCTAGAAAATAAAGCTTTCAAAATACCTTCCTAGAGGCCCTGATTTTCTATATTATTCCCAGCCAATGAGGATTCTTAAAATAAACAATTAAATACTTTTAATTACTTTTACAATTAAATAAATTTTGTATACAATTAAATACATTTGAAATACATTTACATTACTTTTACAATTAAATAGCTAGGATTAAATACTTTACTTGTGAGCATTGGTGACCATAATCTGACTCTCTAGCATATCTAGCAGAAACATTAATGATCCGTAAGTCTCTTTTCGTATAACATGAATGACGGCGTCAGTTCGCCTTTGCTCTTGCAGGTGGAACAAAAGTTACATTAACTTAAGTTATATAGATCAACTCTCTTTGCATTGAAAGATGTCAACAGACAGACATATTATTATAGTCACAACTAATTATTGAAACAGTCTGTTATTTGTGATACACGCTGTACATGTAATGCATCAATAACATGTAGCTCTATATATATTTTGCGCCGCACTTCATCGTACAGAGTTTAACTACGGTAAAGCTGACAAGGATTATAGCAAGGTTTCTTTCAAATGTCAGCGAGTCATTCACCAGAATCACCGGGGAATTTCCATTAATACCATAGAGCTGTCATTCTCATAAACCTGCCTTTTGCCATTTCCCCTTCTAGAGCATCGACTGGTTGGAAAGCTAAGTTTGAAAAGATCAAGGGAGTGTGCTATAGATTACAGGGTAATCAATTACTTGTGCGCGATAACATGTGGTAGGATATACAGTATGTGAAGGTCATTGGCAGTCGCACAGAGGTCGCAGATGAGGTCCGACAAACACACCTACGTAGCAGCTCAATCTTTTTGGGAGGGAAATGGAAGATCTGCGGTCTCTAGGATACGAGTGAAAACGGTCGGTTAAAAGTCTCATCCGAAATGATCTCAGGACTTCAAACAGACAAAGGGTGTAGCAACCTTTTATCATCTGTTGAAGGTAATATTTATTGTAGTGCGCGTGCGCGCTACAATATTGGCATTACTGGCCAAGTGAACAATACCTACATGACTGGACGTTGAAACTTAAAGTACCACAAAGTCTCTGTACATTTGCAGTTTCAGAGACTAGCTGCGTAGCTAACTTATTGTAAGCATTTCACAGTGCTCACAAGCGCCCTCACTTTGTAGGTACCTACATGACTACACTCCCTGGTGTATTGTTCGCCCAATAAATAACAGCATGAACAACGAAAATTTCTTTCTAATACTGCAAGCACTCCATGCGCACTACAATACTGCATATTTGCAGACAAATGCAGTTCTAGTTACTCACTGTAGTTAATCTAGTCCCACCGGGTAATTCACCCAAAGAACAATGTAACCAGTGTCATCATTAATAGAACAATATTCCACACTGTTGGTTGAAACCCCCAATGTTAATATTTTCTTCTCAACTCATGATATAGTCGATTGAATGTAGCCTATTTTGACTGGCTCAAGCCCCCCACACTTCATCTCATCCCCCCACCCCCTTCCAAACACTGCTGTCTCACCAAGGCAGGGGAGTGAATTTGTCCCATTCCTCCTCCCAGGACCGCCATTTAATGTCCCCATCGACGGATGAGAGTTTATGTAGCCCAGCATCTGAGCACTTACTCAAATACTGAGGTAGGCAAAGGCACCCCATTCGACATCACTGCAGTGCTGAGCCATGACGAACAAAGTTGTTTCGAACCCAAGTGAAGAACAGAAACAAACTCCCTTCCCCAGAATTAACCAAATCCACGGAAGACTCCGCACATAACCACTGAACTGCAGCAGTTTTTGAATAGGTCAAGAGAATCTGGCTCCTGGCGGAATTTTGATCCTGGAACCTTAGGATTGTGAGGTGGACACTCTCAACGCTGAACCCCGCCTTTTGCCTTCAATTGTTGTATTCACTCCAGACAAATATCCCTCCTTTGTATTAATTATGTCAGATGCATATGCTTTGGTTTATAAATTTAATAAAAACATAAAATTAATAAATTAATAAATTAATAATAATTAGTGCATAAAGTGTCCATATTGTTTTAAAGCAAGCCAGCAACATACATCAAGATGAAAAAGAAAAAAAAACATTGCAAGGAGACTTCAAACTGATTAATGTTTAAACATGTCAAAGCAGGTTTAAATAGAACTGTCAAAGGTATGCAAAGCATTTAGAAAACCATGTGCAACATAGTAAACAAACACAGTACCATGGCAGGCAAGACAGCCGCCTTCTTAGCACTTCATTATTAAGGTGATAGTATGATGGCAAGAATTTGATTGTTGCGGTTGTGAAATGCTGGAAATTTCTGCATCTTTTAGAACAAAACCACACATTTCATAGTATAACCGTATACCACCACCATAACATAGCAAACTATAGGGTTTATATCTTTCTGATCAAATCAATTTGATGATGGAAAGGAGATGATAAAGGAAGGGAAATTGAGGGGGGGGGGGGGGGGGGGGGGGGGATAGGGGTTTAGAAGGGGGTTAAACATACTTTTACTGTTCCTGAGGCTGAGGGCAGAGTCGGCATCAGCCAAGGCAATATGGTGGGGGAGGGGGCAAGGCATATTTTTTGGGGGGAGGGGGCAAAAACTATAACACTTATATGGGTGGTGTCTAAGGGAAGGGGGTTCCTATCTCCTTTGGGAATTTTTTTTAAAGTAAAGTGACTTAGATGCAAAATGGTGCTATCATTTGACAATGTTTCACATTAATGCATTGCATTGGAAGCTGTTTCTCATATAAATGATTAGCCTACTTCTACATATTCTGGTTAAGTAGTATATTGGGGGGGGGAGGGGTTAACTGGAGGGGCAAGGAGAGAATCTGGGTGGGCAATTTCTCCTTCATGCCCCCACTCCTATTCTGTGCCACTGCCTTTGAGAGAGGGTGGGTGCTACAATACATTTAAAACAACCATACATTAATTCCCAGATAACATTACACAGACTTTACACACATTGGTAAGTGTAGTACATAATCCAGAGGAAGCTAGAGCTGAAATTACCTGCACTACATGACAGTTTTAACATTAATGTGACTGCACTTATTGCGCATGAATAATTAAGGACTAATGTATACTATGATAACCTTAAACAGGGAATAATAGAGTGTTCAATTTTTGCATCTAGCTGTTCTGAAGGCTAGCTAGCTAACTCTGAGCTTTGTTTCCTATACACAACACAGGTATGGTTACTATGGTTACTATGGTTGCTAGGTACATAAACTTCTATACATCTTTGAACTTGTATAGCTCAATTTTCCCATGTAACATACAGTAGCACTTTGCAATGCGATATATACTGGATAAATTATGCCCTTTTATATAGCTGTCAAGTACCCCATGTAATATACCAAACAGATATTGTTCCATAGAAATTTCCAATGTACAAGAACTTACATACAGTAGTCAGCAACACAACTTGTTAATGTCACTATAAGAAGATTATTTTGTGTACTAGCTATATCGCTTTCTCAAATTATCCATTCACAGCGTGACCAAAAACGTGTT